>CAJQZJ010031764.1:7177853-7192865 GCA_907164525.1 Lophiomys imhausi
TTCTTTCTTTCTTTCTTTCTTTCTTTCTTTCTTTCTTTCTTTCTTTCGTGATGGGATTTCCTACATCCCATCCTGGCCAAATATGTTATTAAACCTGTGAACCTCCTGCCTCTCCCTCTTGAACATTAGAATTACAGGTATACATGACCATAGCTGGTTTAAGTGGTGCGAGGGATCAAATTCAGGGCTCTGTACATAGTAGGCAGGATCTTCAACCATTGAGCCCTATCTAATAACCATTTTGGTTCAGCGACACACCTCCCCCCTTTAAATCTGTCATCTTGGTGCAATAATCACCCACAGAGTCAAGATCCAATGTTTCCAAGTTCCAACATCTAAAGCTAAGTGTAAATATAAAATAATTCCAAAAGATGAAGGTTAATGATTTCTCTATGTGGTGATAGAGAAGGACTTACAGAAAATGTGACCTTCGACCTAGGCCAGAAAAGTTGACCATGAAGGAAGGAAAGGAGGAAGAGATGAAAAAGGAGAGCATTTTTCATACAAGTTAACAAGTTTGAAAGGAAACTTGAAATATTGGAGTTTTTTGCAAAGGCACTTAGCTGATGTAGTTTACATAGGAAAGGGAAGTGAAAGGAAGGGGAGGGGAGGAGAGGATAGGGAAGAGGAAAGCGAGGGAAAAGGAAAAGGAAAGGAGAAAAGAAAAGAGAAAAGAGTGCTTTAGTTTGTGGGCATTGAAAGTTGAATGTGGCCAGGTAAAAAAAAAGACCATCGCTACCAACTTTGAAGCCTGTTAAAAGGTCTTCTGTTGCCCAACGTTGTTTGGGAAGGTATGATGTAATTCAGCCATCTGTGGGGTGCATGTGGTGAGACGCACATGCCCACTCTCTAACTGATAAGAAAAGCAGTTTCAAGCAGCGGGATTGAATGTGTTCAGCAACAAAGCAGGGAAACTGTTATTCTGTAGGGCTTGCTTGGGTGGTTAACCTGTGGTGCCTGAGACTCAGCTTCTTTGAGGGAAACTGGCAAAAGGTGTTGGGAAGGCTCATGTTGAAACATCCTCCCTTACAAAAGACACTGTTCCTTCTAAGGTCTGAGTCGTGGCTGGGACATGAGGTGGAGCTCATCATGCCTAAATTTCCCAGACTCTCAAGAAGCACCACACATTTACAAAAATACTTTAACTTCAGATATTAGCTCTGTCCATGGTGTTCAGCTGCCGTCATCGTTCCTTCTCGGGACTCCATTTAGTCTCTTGGGGATATCTACTGGTCACCACAATCCTTAGGACATGAGTGGTCTCGTCTTCAGTTGACACTTGGCATTTTGTGCTCTTTCTTGCTCACAGGTGGTTGCCTAACTCAGAAGGGGCTGTGGTAAGCAGAATAATGCTGATGTTAGTCCTTAAGATTTGGGAAAGGAGGCACAGTATCTAACGACTAGAGGATTGATTTAATCAGAGGTCATGTTTGCTCCTAACCATCGTGGTAAAGAGTGATGGATGATGTTTCTAGGAGAGAGGATGAGATTCAAGTATCACTCGATAGGCAAGAAAGAATAAAATCTTTGGTAGACATCTCAGATACAAGAAGATCAGAAGAATTGGTTTCAAGAGAGACATAAGAAAAAGAAAAGGAAAAAAAATTCTAGAAGCTGAAAGGGGTAGAGAAGCCTTTGGATATTTAGGTATGGAGGCCTGACTTCTCTAATAAAATGTGCACCCTGGAGTCAGAAAATGTGGGGTAAGAGCTTAATCAGCCCCAATGTCTTTTTGTTTTGTTTTGGGTTTTTTGTTTGGATGGTTGGTTTATATCCTTTACCTCCATTCATCTAAGAATGCTTCTTATATTTTAAACTCCCTCCTTCCCTCCCTCCCTCTTTCTCTCTCTCTCTCTCTCTTTCTTTCTTTCTTTCTTTCTTCCTTTGTTTCTTTCTTTCTGAGACAGGGACTCCTGCTTTCTTTCTCTCCTTCCCTTCCCCCCCTCTCCCTCTTGCTCTTTTACTGGCCTTGAATTATAATCCTCCCATATCAGCTTCCAGATTTCTAAAATTACAGGTGGGCACCACCCTATTTTACACCTTTAAATGGAGAAAAGTATTCCATGCCCCATGAAAAATCCAAGGATATATAAGCTTCAATGCCTTTTAATAAAGTTGTATTGAAACCAGACCACAATCATTCATTTGCACTTATGAATGGGTGCTTTTGTGTGCTCCGATAGCCAGGTATTGAACAATTACAGCTCAGAGAATAAGGTGTTCAGCAGAAACATTTGTTACATATGTATTTATAGTTACTTACTATCTAGAGAGACCCAGGACACTCAACACTATGTGGCCTTTCACTTTAAGTGCAAGGCATCTGGGACAATTGGTTGTGCCTTCAGTCACAATTGACACCATTTCTTCTCTGTATCTTATTATTTCATTGCTTGTTTTTATGATTGGAAGTTTGCAAAATTTATCATGAGTTTAATATTGCATGTTGGGTACATAACTGCTTACACAAGGTGTCTATACCAGCCTCTGGAGAGTGTGGAGCTACACAAAAGGTAGCATACTTTCTAGTAAATGAACCAAGAAGAAAAAAAAAAATCATAGGCTATTAATATAAGATACACTCTGCTTGGGAAAATAAAACAGTTGTTAGAAAAAAAGAGGTTTCATTTAATTCACTTAATGGCGGTAATTCATTCACATCTTTTGTTATTGGTGTTGGGCTCAAAATACTGCAGGGACTACAGTAATACCAAAGTAATATATAAGTCAGAATCAGAGACAGTGAGGGTCACTGTGGTCAAGACTGGCAATGGTGAGGATAGACAAGAATATACTTGTGCAGCCCAAAATGGCTGCCAGGTAGGTAGCATTGAACTTCTCATTTGATGCTAATTTTCCTGGTAAGGAAAGTAAAAAGAATTTTTCAGCCAAAAATTTAGCCCTTCGTTTTAGAGAGGTGAAAGAAGACACTAAATAGAGCCAGCAGACATCTTATAGCACAGTTTCCTTAAAAAGCAGACAGAAAATAACACAAGCATAAAGTGTAGGTATATATCACTGTGCCCCATATATGACACATTCCCATTTCAACATAACTTGAAACAGCAGGTTCAGCTTGAAGAAATAAATAAATATTAAAAATAAAACAATAATTATACACACGAATAATCTATATGGCAATCCACTACATGTGTTCATTATTCTGTTCTTGTTTTGTTTTATGTGTCTAGGGCTTACCTGCATGTATGTGTACCATGTGCATGCTCAATGCTCATAAAAGTAAGAAGAACTGGAATTAAGGATCGTTGTGAGCTGCACTGAGGGTGCAGTGTTGTAATCTGGGTCCTCTGTAAGAACAAGGTTTCTGAACTGCTAAGACAGCCCACCAGCCCCAGTCTGGCTCATCTGTTACATTTATACAATTACCCGTTTCCAAAACACTCGCACAATTTTGCCCTTAGTCTCTTCCACTCCTGTGAGATCAAGGTGTAAATATGTCAGTTTCTGCCCTAAATGACTATGTTGTGTGTCTTGACTGCCACTGTCCACAGCCTTTGCCCTTCCTAATACCGGAGAGCCAAACTTCACTGTGCCTGGGTCCTTGCCTCAGCACCGAGGAGTGCCTCCACTCTATGATTGCCACGAGGAAGCCAACTAGAAAACACACCCATCTTCTGGTGATGTGTCTGTCCTTGCTGGTAACTTCTCAGAAATGTGGTTTTGAAAGTCATGGTCAGAAGCTAAAGTTAGCAACGGTATCGGGCGGTGGTATAAGATGGGTCAGCATGCAGCTGTTCGGGGAGCTTGTGGGATTGCACAACGTGGCCACTACAATGCATGAGAATCAATTACAGAGAAACCTTGTCAAGATGGCCAAAAATCCAGCCTTAAATAATTGAATTCTCTGCCAAACCCTGTCTGCTGTCGTTATCTAGAAATGTAATTATGTAGCTAAATCAAGCAACTAAAATTAGTGTAGTGTAAAAACACCTTGGCTATCTAAAAGTGCAGGAATTGACATTGGGCTTAGAGAAAGCCAATAGTTGAATATGTGTGGTGGTGTCTGGAGCTCTTGCACTCCTCATTCTGACAAAATCTATACTGTGCATCCTGCTTAGAGAGAGAAGTGGTTTGTGGCAAAAGGGTATCTGGTTCGAAGGTGACATTGTGTGTGTGTGTGTGTGTGTGTGTGTGTGTGAAGTCAATGTCTATTAACTTATGTTACTTCCTTTGTGTTTTGAGCCAGTGTCCCTCACTGCACCTGACTCTTACAGATTCATCAGCACCAGCTGGCTATGAGTCCCAGGACGATCCTCTTCCCTGTGCCTTCTGAGAGCTAGCATTGTAGGTTTGCCCTACCATGTTCTTCATTATAGGTCTTGGGTGTATGAACCCAGGTCTTCATGCTTATTCAACAAATACTTTACCCACTGAGCTATCTGCAGAGCCCTATGAAGGCGAGCTTCAATTGTCTTCAGACCTTACTTCATGAGAGCTTCATATTACATATTACTAGTTTCAAAGTTGTGTAGTACTAAATATGTCCACATGCTTTCCTGGTATGAAAATTGGAAAAATGACAGTTTGTCATGTGAGCCTTCAGGTCTGAAGTAAAAGATGGGTGAGTCCCAACCATGAAGGGAAGAGCAGAAACCATGGCAACTAGCTACTTCTATTGTACGCTGAGAAGGTGACAAGACTTCATGTCACTGTCACATGCCTAAATGGAACTGGAGTGTAGGAGACAAATGAAGGCATTCAAGACTATATAACTAAGAAAGGAACACCCCAGTCACTATGATTCCTTTTCATGGAATTCCATAGGATCTGATCTACCCAGTAACACTTCTCCAGCTCTCACCCTGTGCCTTTCTCAATATCTTTCATCTCTGAGAGCAGGGGACCATCTTTGTTTAATATTTTGCAAATCTGTTTCACAGGTGAAAGGCACACAGATAAGCCATGTTTTTCCCTTTACAGATGAAACAGCACTGGCAAGTCTGCACCTGCTCTGTGGCCCCAAGATAGCTGACTGCTTTCTAACATACTTCTAGACCACATGGCACAGTCCAATGTCAGGGAGACCCCTCACCTAGTGATTATGTGTGAGCTATTTCAAACTCAACACTGCCTCCTATTGGCTCCAAAGTGGCTACCTAGCCTGAGCCTGGATTCCCTTCCTTTATCACTTTGTTTCCTGGGTCTGGGATTAGCCCCTGCTTCAGAGATGTGGAAGAACAGAGTGCCATAACCCACAAATTAATATACTCAGGTTTTAGCTATTATTTTGTTACTCAGGGATTTTCTCTTCAAACTGAAATCTGGTGAAGAAGGGGAGGGAAGGGAGACAGATGTTTGTTAAATCATCATCAACAACAACATTTTGAGACAGTCTCATGTAGCCCAGGCTGGCCTTGAACTTGCTATGCAGCAGAGCTCCTGAGTTTCCTATATCCACCTTCTGAGTTCTAGGACCATAGATGTTTGTGACCACATCTTGATTATTCTTAGATACTTTTTGATTAGCTGCCCACATTAGCCTGCTAGATTTGGGTGGTTTTTTTTGTTTTTATTTTTATTGTCTGATTTGTTTGTTTTTTAAATATAACTGTGGAAGGGGGATTATAGATGTGCAAATGTTTGTGCAATGGTCAAAGGGTGACCTCCAGGTATCTTCCTTTATGCTTTTTGCTTACTTCTTGAGAGAGGATCTCTAGCTAAACCACTGAACCGGAGCTTTATATTTGGCTATGCTGACTAGCCAGTTGAGACCCAGGGTCCTCCTGTCTCCATTTTCTGAGTGCTGTGCATTACCTGGCTTCTTCCATGGTCTCTGGAGATCCAAACTCAGACCCTCATAGTATATGGCAGTACCTAAGTTTGCATGGCAACCAATTGTAATTTAGAGCTTAAGCCTAGGGGCTCAGGTGATAGTTTATGTGGGTAAAGAGTAAGTTGCTGTACGTTGCAATTGTTTGTCATGTAAGCTCGTATATTCCCATTCCTTATTCCTTCTAAAAACAAAAAATCTCACCTAGTCCCAGCCCTTTGCAATTTGGGCCCGATTCCTCCGGACAAATTCCTTCTCTCTTCACCCGATTTCCCTGTCACTCCATCTCCCTCTGTCTGAGAACTAAATTAATGAAGAGTATTTGGTTAGTCATGTTGGGCGAGCTGCTCCCAAAATAGCTCCTTCCATTTTGGTAGCTCCGACCCTGCAGCTGCTGGGTCCCTTCCTTGTCTGGGAAGAAAACTTTCACATTAAGAATTGCTGATGCGGATTTTCTTTCCTTTCCCCTCTTCACCGCCTGTGGATGTGCACTTGGCTCCTGACAGAAGCGATTTGGCTCTCGGCTTTGTAGTTGAGAAGAAGTTGGGTCTATAGATTTTTTTTCCCCCTCTAACTCTCTATTGATGTGTTCAGCCTTGGAGGGAATAAAGCCTCCATTTAAAGCATGTTGGCGTCTCAAGGAGTCCTTCTGCATTCTTATGGCGTGCCCATGATTGTGCCTGCTGCCCCCTACTTCCCAGGACTGATGCAGGTAATTCATGGCTTTTGCCAGCAAGCAACTTAACTCCAGAATGCTCTGAGTAATAATTGGAATTTTTATGGTTGAGAAAGCAAACACTTTTAATACAGGAAGAGAGAGAGAGAGGGAAAAAAGCCCTCATGTAAGAGGGAAGACAGTAGGAAATCAAAAAGATGGATCACCTTAATCTGGCTATTGACATCTCTCATGGATGAATAAATGGTGTAGTTGAGCTGTATTTGCTTGTATTGATCTGGGTGCTGCTTAACATTCATCCCTCTGCTTTGGGAGGTTGGCCAGGGGGCAAAAGATTTGCTCTCTTCCCTGGCTTTCTGAGGGACTCGGTCTCCCAGAGCAGATCATGAGGCACGGTAACTTGTCATGATATGGCTTGCTTAAAGGCTTTAACCCAGGAAACAGAAGGGCAGGAAATATGGAGTACTGCCAGCGACACCCCACACAGGTTTTCTGTCTGCAGAGAAGTTCCCCCTTCTGAATCTGAGAGGTGAACCCTGAACAAGAGAGAATACCAGAAAATGGTTTCCTTAGGAAGTTCAGAGGTTATTCCAGAATTCCTATGCCAACTGTTTGCATTCCCAGCAGCAAGAGAGGAGTTGGGTTGCCTGTTGTTTCAACTTCTAAGTCTATTACTCTGTGCCCAGAGAAGGTCATGTGTTAGCAAGAAATTACTACCTGTTTCTTCATCTTATTGTAACACTGTACTGTTACTTAAAACCATCGTTCCTGGGTGTATGCCTGAAGTGCTCTGGAAAGCCAACATCCACTTGTGATAGAAGTGGGTCATTGTAGGAAACAAGTGGCTATTTGTTGCTGTATTTTAGAATAACCAACCCTTGGTAACAAATTCTAAATCTCTTTTCTGTGAGAAGGCAAAAATAAATACATGCAGTACAACACTTCAGTTTTTCTCTTGTGGCCGGCCCCACCCCCAGCTCTCCATGTTTGAGAGTTCTCCAAAACTATAATTTGTTAATTACGATTTCTGGGGAGAATCCTGAACAAATATTCTTCTCTTTCTGTGACTGTGACTGTTATCTTTTATTAACTGTCAGAACCTGGGTGGTAGAGTCTTTTCAGCAGTCCATTCAGATAGCACCAGAACCACCAATTAGCATGGATGTAAGGTATTGCTATGTGTCTACCTTGTAGGGTAAATAGGCCAAGTAGAAAATGGCCTTAACAACAAGGAAAGGACTTTTCATTTGTGGCCCGGATGGTGACATGAACCTTAGGACTTGAGAGTGAAGTAGAATAACCGTCCTTTTTGCTTCTGTTGGAAATTCGGGGTGAAGGTCAAAGGCTGGAGTTTTGTCAGCCCCTGTGTCGCCCTATCTGATAAATAATTACAAGCAAATCGCTCCTTTCGCTCCATGCTGATTGATGCTGAAATTGCTTTTGAAAGTTCTCATAAGTTCCTGTTATAGATTAAGTGCTGGTTCGGGAGAGTAACGGCACCCACAGAAACGGGTGAATGTAATCAGGTTTAATGGACTCGAGAGCTTGTTGGGAATTAAATAACTATCGATTTGCTGGGATGTTTCTGTCATTACAAAATGCCACTCTGAACGTATTACCCCGATGATAGATGAGAAGACGCCAGAGCTAACTGAGAAGTTGGGAAGGCCCTATTTCTTCCTCTTTGGCAGAATGTTCAAGAAACATAAGTGGTTAGATTGGAATGTATTCTCATTTGTTTACCAAAATGAAACTTCTGGACTAGTGACCTAGAAGTCCTTCCGAATGGTAGTGAGGAGCCTCTGATGAGCTACGGGGACTTACTTCATCCTTGTGCTCTCCTGCACACAGAATACACTGAGAGGGTGTGGACATGAAGGTGCTAGCCATGTTGCTGGTTTGTAGAGACAGCACTATCTATTTGGCTCAAAGAAACTAAGCCCCCTCCCACTGCAGATATGTTTGAAAAGGAAGGATGAGATATGATACAAAGGGGTAGAAAGTTCTCGCACCCATTCACCTTCCAGCATATGCTTGTCAGGCCAGCTATCTTGGCATGTGGCCTTGGGGAGATTCACCCCAAGTCAAGAATAAAGGTAATTCTGCAGGGAATTGGTATTTATTTATCAATTTAGTGATGTCAGCAGGGCAACAAAATAATGAGGAGTGTGCATCCATCCTTGGTAGGATCTGCTGTGCCCAGAGATTTGGGAACAGCAATGGTTATAAGGAAGGGCCACTGGTTAGCTGTTTGAGATACTTTCCCAGCTTATCAGTCTTTCCAAACTCAACATCGACAGCTCTGTGGCCAAAGATACTCCTTTTGTTGTTCTCTGTGACACTTTTGAAATTCAGGTCAGCACGGCCCAATTTTTGTGGAGTTAAAGAAAAAACAATTTGGAATTTTAAATGTAAGGTATTGATAGGGTACCTGGGTGGGGGAGGGCATGGCAGGGCTGGAGAGATGGCTCAGTGGTTAAGAGAACTGGCTGTTCTTCCAGAGGACCCAGGTTCAATTCTAGCACCCACGTGGTAGTTCACACCTGTCTATAACTCCAGTTCCAGTGGCTATAACACCCTCACAGAGACATACAGACAAAATGCTGATGTATGTAAAATAAATAAATCTTAAAAGAGAGAGAGAGAGAGAGAGAGAGAGAGAGAGACTACCTGACTCATGCTGTGGGTAGAGCATATAGGTGCGCCCTCACCCTTGTAGTGAGGTCATTCTCATGGTCTCTTCTTTAAAGTCAGTACCATAGTTAAAATTGGACTTTCATTCTCACTTTCCATTCCTCAGAAAAGCCAGCATCTACCATATTGCATCCCCTGCACTCATTATTTTATGTCTAAACTTACTTAGTATACAGACAAATATGCCTTTTTGTTTTGTTTTGTTTTGGTTGTTTTTTCCCCCTCTAGCTACATAGATAATCATGCAAGAGATTTAGGCTAAACCAGGTTGAATTATTTCACTGGTAGTAAGAGGTCAAAAGGATGCAGAAGAAAATGATAATACCAAATGCACTGAATAGACTACGACCTGTTCACCCTCAGTGTAGAACCCAGGCATAGTGTCATCTTCCTTGTGGCCTTTCCTTAGTCCTCCATTCCCATTGCCATCTTGATTCACTGCTGGGTTGACTATCCTGCTGTCATAGGAAGTCAAGTCCATTGCCAAAGTCATTCTTGAGTCCAAACCCTGCCTAGAAGATTTACTTAAGCTATAGGCCGTGATCTCACAATCCCAAATGATCAAATCAAAACAGTGGTTTCATAACTCATTTGTGTGTTTGCTTAGCATTTGAATCTAGGGCTTCTTGGCTTTGTAGAGCAAACATAGATCTGCAACTCTGATATATATATCTGCCTGCACATATGACTAATTTAGCCTTCCTCCTATAGTGACTCTTTTGAGGTCCCTGCAAGTCTCAAAGATGATGACTTCTGAAATAACATCATTTGTAGGAAAATGGGTAGGACTGGAGATTATAAGACTAAACAAGATATAGCAGAATCAGAAAGATAGATATGGTTTCTTTCCTTTGCACATCTTAGATTATATGTATATATATGTATATATATGTGTGTACATATATGTATATATGCATAAAACGATATATACATACTGAATGAAAGAAAAGAAATAAAAAGAAGGACATACCTAGGTATAGTGGAGGAGAAAGTTTATTGTAGCTAAAAGAGTGAGTATAGCCAGAGACAGAGACATCTGGGAGCGTCAAGAGTTGACATGACCCTGAGCCATGTGAGGAAAAGGGAGAAGGGAAGAGAGGGGAACCAGGTGTAGAAGTCAAGAGGCAAAAGGTACAGAAGGCTGGATTATATAGGGAAGAGGCTCTGGGGGAAGGGCAGCCCAGTGGCTGGACTAGAGAGTTTGAAGAAGAGGGTGGGGGTATGATAGCCATACCTTTCAACTGGTAGGGTCTGAGGGATGCTGGGAGAACCTGGTGCCCAGATTTGCTTTGATATGTTAAATAGGTACCTCAGCCATTTGTCCCAGGGTTTGAGATTTAACACATACATGTACACATACATATGGCATGGGAGTAGTAATAAAAGTACTAAATAAAAGGAATTGCATAGCAGGAGTGGAAGGAAGGGAGGAATAGAGTGGATACATGTTGTCAAAGTACATCACATAAGTACTCGAAACCCATCAGTGTATATGTCCTTTATATGCTGACACACAATATTGGTTAGTGCACAAGAATAGCAACACAGTCTGTAAGGATAATATGGTGCTATGGACACTAAAGTTTTCCTTCTTGGGTTCCTAGTCTTGTTAAGAAAAGAATTTAAAGGGGACCCGGAAGGAATCTCCAGGACAGTGTTTAACAGAATTTGAAAGAAAAAAAACAGTGCAGGTAGGCTGTGAACCTGGGCAGCTGCCAACTGGAGAGAGATGGAAAGGGGGAAGAGAGAAAACCACTCCTTTTTGAGTTGAGGTCTTAGGAAGTTGGCATGTTCAGAAATGGGGACTGCATGGTGGTGGGGTGGGGGTGGAGGTGGGGGAAGTGGGACCTTCAGAGAATGAGTGAGAAAGCCCAGAGTATTAGGGAAAGCTTGTTTAGGCTTTGCCCAGTGTCCAAAGAAAAGGAGGGAAAATTTTTGTGTTTTCTGAGCATCTGATAAAATCTGGGAGAGATCAGCACAATAGCTTATTAAAGGATAATCGGTCCTCCTTTTCTTAAGTCCACTTGTGCTTGATGGGGTGGGTTACTGGCCAGGTGATTGACAGGCTCACTTGGCTTGCGTTTGTAAAGCAGGGTGATGATAGTATATAATGCTTTAGGTTCCCAGGACTCCACCCAGAGGTAGAACTTAGTTTCTACTCTAGTGCCTCAGAGGAAGTAACTTTTCTTTAACAGGCCTCAAGGAAGCCCACATACCTCCAGCTTTTCATATGGTAATTTAAATCCCTAATTCCTGAGATGGGGCTTCCATTTCTAGTGTTACTGGGGAAAGAGGAGGGAGGGATCCATCTGTAATGGCCTCCAAGGCTGTGAACATGTGTCTGGCTACCAAACAAATGAACAGATTACTAAGCAGTAGGCATTACTAAGATTTTACGCACTATAAGAGTCTACCCCAGAGAAAGGGTGGTGAACAGTGGTAGACTTCCTAGGTGTCCATGTACCTACTTATCATTGTAAATCCACTTTAGCCAAGTCCTGGGAGGGGCGCCTGGAAGACAAACATGACCTTTAGCCTTTCACCAACATACATATTCATAGCCTAGTGGGAGAAACAGTAGATCATTCCCAAACTAAAGTTAGCAGAAGGAAGCACTTGTATACAGAGCTAATGTCTTAGATATAGCAGCAACATAACTAATTTTCATAGTGATCTAATGAAATTGGGATACCTGTTCACCACCCAACAATACCTATACTTCTCAGTTCCAAAAAGTCTGAAACCAAAATTTTTAAGACCTGAAATCAAATCTCACCCAGGAATAAGACTTGACCAGAAATGGCTAAGAAGCAACTATTTACACACTATCCCAGTCAGCATGAATATTCATGTCCTTTGCAGGGGGAATATTTATGTGTTCGGTATCAGGATATTGTCCAAGACTCTGCTGAGGGTGTTACATAATCAGTGTTTCCAGTGGAATACCTTTCTGAAAAAGGAAAACAGCCCAAAACAAAAATGGGAATTAAAAATTACTGGTGACTCCAGAGTTTTTAGTTTGGGAATCACTGCCTTATATATTGACCCCCCCTTTTGCTTCTGGAGAATATGAGACTCAGAAATAAGGAATAAGAATACCAAACTCCCAAAGAATATCAGTAGTAGAGTCCAGATTTAGGTTGGGTTTGTTGAATGGTCACCTTCTTTTTTAGTGGGAGATCAAGCAATAAGTACAGCCATATGATGGGACAGAGGGACAGGAAGTGGCCCATGCTTGTTAGGAGTGGGGCAGTTCCAAAGACTGATATGGGACCAGAGCTGGGTAAACACCAGTTGGCACTCACCAGTGAATTTGCCAATGCTGAGAGATCCTCTTCAGGATTTTGCTATTTTACTAACTCTGTGAAATGTGATGGTGTTCAGATTCCAGAACGGAAAAACATAATCCAGAGGAGTTTAGAGGAGCCTCAGAAATGAGTCTCCCACACCCTCAACGTGTCCATGGAAGAATGGGCTCTGAGACGCTTTCCTGTGGACCTAGAACACAGTGGTTCTCAACCTTCCTAATGCTGTGACCCTTTAATGTTGTGGTAACTCTCAACCATAAAATTATTTTCCATGCCATTTCATAACTATAATTTTCCTACTGTTGTGAATTGTAATGTAGATAACTATGTTTTTTGATGGTCACAGGCAACCCCTATGAAAGGGTCATTCAATCTCCAAACTGGTTGTGACCCACAGGTTGAGAACCATTGATCTAGAAGCTAAATGCTCAGCTGTGGAGTGTCTTTCATTTCCCACCATCCTTTACCTCTGGGATAGTAATTTCTGCAATGACTGTGTGTCTTCATATACCCACTCCCCATAGCTTCAACATGCAGGAAATTGCTGAGTCACGTCTCTCTGCTGTACACACCAACCTTAGGTTTTGTGTATTTTGAACCAGAAGTCACCCTCCTGGTGTTGGCAGTGTCTTTTACAATAATTTTCCATCTTTTGCATGGTACCACTAGAAATTACTGAAATGTTTTTTTTTTCACCATAGACAGAGAATAGCCTACCCTCTAGAGATGCAAAGAAAGGGAAAGAGTCATTCACATGTGTTTCTGGTTGGACTTAGAAACAACTCCTTTAATTTAGTGGCTGGTATAGCCATTTTCCACTCTCAGTGGTATTTCTGCCCCCATGATGTGATCTGCCTGTTTAGAGAGTCTGTTGATTGGGAAAGACATCAGAACGGATGCCTGATATAAATGCTGGTGGTGTCATTTACTTTGTGGCCACTCCATCTTAGTCACCGAATGACTTTTCTGTACTGCCAATGAGGCCATGTCAACAGTGAACTAAATTAAACAGTAAGAGAGGTGGCGAGGAGAATTTCGAGTCAAGCGGGGTCCAGGTTGATAAATTAACTTTGGCATATACTAAGTGTGTGGCCTTGGGCTTGTCAGTTAACCTCAACATGCTTCGGTTTTTCTCAGCTACTACATCAAACGTAGAAGAGTGAACTTTCGATGTTCTCCTGTGCTTTTGGTGTATAGTTCACAGTCTCTTAATTTGACAGTTATTCAATGATTATCTGTAATGAGCAGGATTGAGAACTAAGAGTGGGTGGTAAAGAAGTATACAAGAAATATAAGGGGCATAGATTATATTATATGGAAAAGGTTGTACTTTATGGATATATATATGTATTGTATAGATTTATATATATACACACACATATATGTATATATACATATAATTCTAAAGAGAGAAAGGAAAGATCAGTGTGTGTAGTTGATGAATAAATACTCTTTTATATGTAAGGAACAAAAATCTAAGTCTTATTCATTTGGAGAAATAGTTTCTGGTCTTCTAAGCCTCAGACCCAGTTGGATCCAGGAGCTCAGATAACAGAAAGACAGACTCTCTGCTGTTCACAGGTGTTGCCTCTCCTCAGTCTTCCTTAATCTGCAGACACTGAGGGGTCACTTAGAGGGCCATCTTATGGTAGCAAAGCTGAATATTAAATACAACAATGTCTCAAAGCCACATGGTGAAAAAGTGGATTGGCAACATGTCCAAACCTGTTCTTAGAGGGTTTCTTCCCCATCTGTCCCAGCAGAAAGTCCAGGTTCAGCATCCATGACTGGTGTTGTAGTCTGTGCTCATCCACAGTGGAACTGAGTGAACTGGGAATGCAGGACCAGTGAGGGAATTTACTAAAATAGTGAGTGCTAGATAGGCAAAGCGCAGAGTCTCTTGACCAATGAGAATAATAATGAAGGCTCTTACCACTTGAATATAACTTTCCTCCCTTCATAGGACACACTATCCCCCAGGGAAAGAAGTCGGGTTGTGATCTGGAGACTAAGTAGCACACACTCATGGGAAACGTTTCATTTTTCCAGCCCACCAGCTTCTCTTTTAATGACCAGATACAGCTGCTTTACCCAGCCAGCACGTGGGGCCCACTCCCACTTTTTCAGGAAAACCTTGGAATATCCACCACCCTAGTAATTGAGCCAAAATGGGAATCTTAGAACATGCAACTTTTATTCTTCATATTAGCCATGTATACATCAATACATAGAATTTCCACAAAGATAAACATATCTAATATACTAATACATTCAGGCATAAATAATATCTACCGAAGGATATGGATATGTATCTGTATGCAAGTACTTATGTATGTACAGAGGGTGTAGGTGTCTGAGTAGGCTAGAAGTTGACCTCGGCTATCTCACCTGATCAATCTCTACCTTGTTTTTTCGACACAGGAGCTCTCACTGAGTCTGGAGCTCATCAGTTCAGCTAAGCTGCTAACCAATGAACTTCATGGATTCCCCTTTCACCTAAGCTGCTAACCAATGAGCTTCATGGATTCCCCTTTCAGCTAAGC
>CAJQZJ010031764.1:7192875-7203270 GCA_907164525.1 Lophiomys imhausi
AAGCTGCTAACCAATGAGCTTCATGGATTCCCCTTTCAGCTAAGCTGTTAACCAATGAGTTTCATAGATTCCCCTTTCAGCTAAGCTGCTAACCAATGAGCTTCATGGAGTCCCCTTTTGCCATACCTCCAACCCAGGGCTGGCGCTATAGCCGTGCACTGTTTTGCCAGAGTTCATGTGGGTGTTAGGGTTCCAAGTTCATGCTCTCATAGATACGCAGCAGACTACTTATTAACTGAGCTACCTCTCCACCCCCTGTATCTGGTATTCTAAACTATACATCCTATTGTATTCCTAACTACAGAACGAAATCTCTAAGGTCGGGAAACAAAATCTCTTAGTGATGGAATGTGAAATACTATGGACCTTTCATCATTCCAAAACACTTGGAGATGTTAGTGGCATGCCATGTCCTGTTTCATAGAAATATGCTTTAAAAATTAAAATATTAAAGGAACTCTGTCAATCTTTGTGATTAATAACTGCCCTATAAAAGGGATGTGCTTCTGTAGCAGCCATCTGTCATGCTGATCATTTCAAAGGCATGCTATATCAGCAAGTATGCTTTTTATATGTTGGCGCAGTCCAAGGAGAGTTGGAAGACCAGTGAATTTTACTTTCGAGTTGATGCCTTGGGTCCAGCAATCTGAGCCTTTGGCAGTGAGGCACCCTTTGCCCTGCCTTTTAAAGGTTGTTTTTGGTAAGTGCTTTGCCTGGTTGATTTATGACGGGGACACTTACCCCTGTTTGTGTCTCTCTTCCATCCAAAGATAGACCTATCACACATGCATCCCAGAGTGCAAAAAGCCAGCATGTCTATTTGATTAACTGCTGAGCCTGTGAGGAAGCCACAGACATGGAACCCCATGCTCAGGCCTTTCAAGGTAGCTGGCACTGTTGTTTTCAGCAATTGGCACTTTCCGGATTGAGTACTTTGGGCTTTTAAAAGCAGAAAGCAGAGGCTCCATATAGCTCATTCACAAATGCTTGCTTATTGACTATGTGTTACACTTTGGATTCTCTTTTAAGCTCTGGACACTGTGATTGGGTGGAACATCTGTCCTCAGAGGTCACATAGAAAGCCTCTTTATGGGGAGCAGATTTGAAAATTAAATACAATAGCTTGGCTATAGGTTCATTAGCTCAATCCCTAGCTCTGACTAATGGATGGCATATTTAGCACTGTTGGGCATGAAGTCGGGTTTAGTGACAATCCCAGGAAGCTGTTCATCCTTTCTGAGGGCAATAATTCTGATACTCCAGAAAACACAGGTTTTTGGAATGTCTCTTAGAATATTTTCGACAAGGGGAGATGATGGGGAACGGTGTGCTAAAGGGGTGGCCAGCTCTCTGAGACCAGCCTTGCATCCAGCTCTGAGTAAAGCAAAGGGATTCAGTATCTACCACTGTGGCAGAAGTGGCCCACGAGCACCGAGCTTTTCCTCCCTGCCATCAATGGTATGCTGTAAAGAGCTGTTTCTTTTCAGTCAATGTGGGAGCTCCGTTGTGTAAAAGAAAATCACTCTTCATAAAGACAGAAGTTAAATGTGATGGTGGCCCATTGCATATGGCCCTGGATAAATTCCTTGACTTCTATAAGCCTCTATCTACTTTCTTATCTGTAAAAGGAAAATAACACCAGTCTACACTATCTCCTAAGGCCACTGTCAAGATTCAGAGTCCAAAAGTGACCCTTCCTGGGGCTTTGTAGGACAGTAATAATGATATGATGTCATTCCTAGGATTGGAATTTCTACTCAGTCCTCCATTCTAGTTGCTTTCAGAGCTCTTATGATATACTCTTACACCTCATCTCAACTTGAGACGAGGAAAGGCCAAGTCTCCTTCACAGGTGGCCATGAGACTCTGGTGAGCTGCACCTGGTTTCAGTGGGAATGCCTCGTCGGATGGTGAATTGGCTGTTGTCTTGCTTGGTTTTTGGTTTCCCAACAGTCTGCATCACGTTTTGTGGATGAACACATTCTAGATGAGGTGAAGTGCTCAGTTGCATCTCTCTAATATCAAAGGATGTTCCTCTCAATGTAGCTGCACAGCAACAGGGGTTCAATCATAGAGTGCCATGGGGAAGAGCTGAGTATACAGTCATGGAGCCTGCCATCTATGGCAGAATTAAGACAGAGTCTTGCGCAGAGTATTGTCCCATGTGGGACAGAAGCTACCTGAAGCCAAAATGACCTTTAATTTCTGATTCTCCTACTGGGATGCTGGGTCTTTTGTCTTTTGTGTTTGTTTGTTTTTTAGAGAAAATGTCTCCTGTGGTTGGTTTTCACATTGAATCCTAGTTATTTCAACAGCAGCTGTTAAATTTCATGCATTTAATATGTAACAGACCACATATGAGGCATTTCCTTTTCGTGCTGTGAAGCCAAACCAACCCTACCCTTTTAGGTACAATGAAGACCCTTGTTCACTCTCACCTGTAATGTATGAAGCCCACTGCCAAGCTGGGAGGACTGAGACAGCTAGACAAGGAGCATGTAGGAGAGGTCACAGGTCCCTATCACATAGAGATTACATCTTTTCCTACTTGGTCTTGTGGCACATGCTGGAGCTGGGTGGCAGGGGTAGAGGCTGCCGTTTGTAGTGAGGAAGAGAGGCCCTTCTCATCTCTTCCATGTGGCTATAGCCTTCTGGGGACAGACTCTTTGGGACCACCCACAGCCCTGTTCTGTGAAGCTCCTGGCACACTGTGGGCGCTTAATAAATGTTAAATAATGAGAATAGCTCCCATCTGTCAGTGCCTGGTGGCAGGGAGGGTGGATGAATGCCGAGTGGTATTGGGCAGCTTGTGGGAAATTGTGTGTGTGTGTGTGTGTGTGTGTGTGTGTGTGTGTGTGTGTGTGTATGTGTGTGTACACATGAATATGTGTGGTTCAGGTTAGGGGACTCTAGCCCTGAGACATTCAAGGTCCCTCAGCATGAAAGTGCTTCCCACTCCTCTAGAAATCAGATTGTAGACAAGTGCCTTGTCAATGCATACACACCAAACTCCTGGCTGCCTGCATTGTTTATGTGGAACCCAGCCCAGTAGCTGCTTTTCTTGTGGGAAGCTAGGCTCAGGAACATGTTGATCAACAATGCAGTGGCTTTGTTGAGGTTTAAGAGAGGAGGGAAGGATTGGCCCTTGGAACAGACGGCACCATAAATTCATACTTCTGTCATTTTCTTGGAGAAAAAGGCCTCCCAGGGCTTTTCACATTTAGTCATAATTATACCAACAGTGGCTGCTTGATTTCAGGCATTACTATGTACTGGGCCATGCATGGGGTGTTTACCTACAGTTATCTTATTGAAGAAGCCCTTGTTTTAGTTGGGCAAAATAGGCTAGCAGGAGGCAGGATCATGCAGGGGTAGGGACTGAGAACAGACCCACTGTCTTCTACCACAGATGCGTTCACCTGTGTGACGTTGGATGCACATACCATGACCTTCATTCTTTTGCTGGCCAATCTTTATCCCCTTGGGTGGCAGTTAAAGGAAGAATAGTCTGTAAGCAGCATGGCAGTTGGCCCTGACTCAAAATGTATTCCCACATTTATTGCCAAGTGCAATGCAAACCCCCCAACGCAATACTTAACTCATGGTCTGATGGTCCTGATTATAAGTCTTTTCCATGTGGTGGCTAGTGCTGGGTGTTGTCCCAGAGGACAAGTCTAGACCCAGGCTTTCTGGTTAAGGATCAGCTTTGTCTTCATTAGAAAGTTCCAGAGTCCCTCTGCTCTGTACTTTCTCATGTCTACAATAAGTATACACAAAAGGCCTAAGCTTCTATACCCTTCTCTATTGGATGGGGATTATGCCAGCTGTTCTTGAATGCTGAAGAATGAATCTTGATAATACATTTCTAATACTAACATGTGCAGAATATCTGAGAAAAGAGTGGAAATAATTACCAAAAATTGTTATATCTATCTAATGCACACATATATGTTTACTAATATGTACTGTATAATATACAAGATACATATGATATGTTATATACACATTGGAACATTATTCATGTAGTCATTATATAATTATTCTATCAACATTAGCATGTAATATATAATATTAATGGTATTAATATACAATTCACATATAATGGTAATATATAATTCACAAATAATATAAAAAATAATCATTATTCTCATTTCTACTGTTACTGATATGGCTACTACTCATTCCATTTAGAGTTTTCTCTAAAATATTCCTTCTGTTTTTGAGCCCTCCTGGAAAGATTTACTTTGAAGAGGAACTGGAAGCCAGGCATGGTGGCAGTGCCTATAATCCCAGCACTCAGTAGACTAAGGCAGGAAGATCACAAGTTCAAAGCTTGTTCAGATAAGGCTGCCTGGAAGACCTTGTCTCAAAAATTAGACAGACTAATACGTAAATATTTTCCAAAAGAAGGGGAAGGCAACCAGCTAAACTGACTGGCTTTCCCAGGAGGGATGAGGTGGGAGCAAGCTGGCTGTGATTAGACTGTGTCCTGTGTGATTCTAATGCAGTGGTGGCAGTCTTTCCCACCCTCTACAGGGAAATGGCTGGCTGGTCAGCACAAGCCGCTCTGAGCAGAAGGCCAAATCAGTCTTGTGCTGCCATCATAGCCCATTGTTTTCTCTCTCCGTGTCTTGCAGCTGCCTGTCAAGAGAGCTTGTTTTCCAGGGGAAGTCAAGTTCCTGGGGGACTTACTATCACAACCGCGGATACCAGGCCAGGAGGGGACTGCTGGGAAAGGGGTCCTTGTAGCTTGGTTTATAAGCCCGTCTTTTTCAGTTGCCAGTGTCTAATCCTCCTGGAGATGCACCTTCTGGTAGCCCTCCAAACACACATAATCTATCAAACATGTTAGTTACTCCATGGGACACAACCTGCAGGCCATGTCTTCCATTATCACTGCTTTGGAGTATCTTCCTCCCCTCAGCAGCTACACATTTGTTCTGGTGAGAAGGATAGACATGTAGATGCATGCTTCTGGGAGGTTTTGGTGGAACATGTGACATGGAGGATGACCAACCAGCTATTTATTGTCTTAATAAATCAGGTTTCCCACTCCTCAGGGCAGCTCCATGTTTTCTTTGTAGCATTTTCGAGAAGTCTGGCTGGGCCCAGGACTCTTACTCATAGGATTTTTGTTTCACACCTGGTGTTTTCTTTGCTAGATGCTTCTTATTGTGATTTAGCAAAGGGGCTTGCTGGAGCTTGCCAGAGGGTCTGAGATTAGTGAGGGGCCCAGCAGACACTGAGTGCACTTCCCATCACCCCAGGTGCAATTCATCAACATCTCGGCCTGGTCCCTTATCTGTTGTCAGCTCCCATTTGCTGCATATGATGGAGCCAACTAGGGACAGTGAGAAGAAGCCTGCAGCAGGAAAAAAAAAAAAAAAAGGTTGAATAGAGCATCCAGGATTCTTATTTGTCTAAACCATAATGGAGACTGGGCTAGCTACATGTCCTTTCATTTACTGTCTGGCTGGAACAACCTAGAGGCCCAAACCCAAAGGAACATTGTCTATTCATCCCTCCTGGGGAAGGACAATATGTAAGTTTGATGGTGTCTCCATGTTGTGGATTCCCTACCTCCTGGTGGGGTCTGTACAAGTTGACGCGTAGTCAAATCTCTATCTTTCAGCAGAGAGCTGAACATTCTTTTGCCATTTTTATGGTGTTGCTGACACAGCCTGGTATATTTTAAGGGTCCCAGAAGGCCTGGGAACACCTGCTTCACTGAGCCTTTATGCTGTGATTGGCTTCAGGACTGAGGCTGGGAGCATGGGAACCTGTGCTTTGCTGTGGGTTGAATGAGGACAGATAGACTGAGGACAGCTGGGCATGGTGGCACACGCCTATGATCCTAGCAGCCTGGAATCGGGGTGAGGGTACTGGGGCAGGAGAATCATGGATTCAAATTCACCCTGGACTGCATAGTGAGGTCCAGACTAGTCTGGGCCATGTAGTAGTACATTTATTTCTAAACACCGCAACAAAGAGGAGAAACCCAAAGTGTTTCTTGTTTTTTACTAGAGGAGCCATTCAGGTCTTGCTAGCTTTTAAAGTGCAGTAGGGAGATATGGATGTTTTACTGTGTTTTGAAATGCATTACTTAAATAAATGAGCACACAGTAACACATGATTTAAGAAGAAATATAAAGTGAAATAAAACTATGGCTAAGACAGGAGGTAGGATGGGTCCAGGGACCTCAGTGGATTCCAGGGACATCTGTCTAGGGGAATGGCTTTCATCCCGGGCTCATTTTTATGCTGCTGGGGCATTTTACAATGTCTAGACATGTATTTCAGTTGTCACACTGGAAAGTGCTGTACCTGGGAGTCCACAATTGGTAGGACAGCTGGAAATACGCAGAAATGTATTGCTTACTATGTCTGCCGATACGAAGCAGAAAAGCTCTCCAGCCTAATAACACAGTACCAATGACCACCAGCCTAGGTGGAGCCTTCATTCACATCTCCAATCCCAGAGATGGGAATGTGACTCAGTGACAGGACGCTAGCCTAGATTTCTCCAGGCCATGGGGTCCATCTGCAGTTTTACAAAGCAAGAGCAACAAATTCCCACTTTCCAGAGTTGGGTCTGATGGGTACAAGACGCAGAGGTCCTCAGTTCCTAATCAACTGTGCATGTGGAGTGCTAATGAACCATGGTAGGGAAGGAGATTAGGATGGAGATCCCTACAATAGTTATTCCCTTTGAAGTGTTTATAGAGTTGAAGTTAGACTCCCCCTCGGCCCCATGCCGTCACCGAAACCCATTGTGGGTCTATGCCCAGCTGTCCACAGAGCACGGCCCCATCATGCTCTGCCTGCAAGAGGAAAGTGTTGTTTTGGTGCCAATTTGAACAAGCAGTCAGTTTGATTAGTATTTGGTTTAAATTCACAGTCTTTTTCATTAAGTTCTTTTTAATATAATATCATTTTAAAAGTTGTTTACTTTTCTAACTACAAAAATAATATGGCATATATTTGTGTTATGTGCTTATATACATAAATATATCTCACAATTTTGTAGGAAAAAAGTAAACAATTTTAAAAATTATATATATATATGTAATCTGCTTGGTGGATCTTCAATTAAAAAACAAGCAAATATATAAAAACACGTATACAACATACATCCTCTGTGCATACATAGAAGTATATCACATGAACACATTGACACAACCACTGAAAATCACTCTGTCCTCATTTCTTCTTATCATCTTCTCATGTTCTTCTTCTGTACAGAAAGGCATATTTCTGTATGCCTTGATTTTCCTTTTCAAAAATATTCCATGAATACCTTTTTAATTAAATTTTCTGAGAATTTCATATATGAGTTCTGTATTGTATCACTTCTAGCCCCTTCTCTTTTGCCTCCAACTTCTCCCATGTCCCCACTCCCTATCAAACTCAAGGCCTCCACTTTAGTTACTACTGTTGTACATTTCACCACTTGGGTTTCAGAGGCAGGACCAACAATTTAGGAGAGAATGGAATGTATAATAAGTTCAAACCTAATCTGAAAT
The DNA here is from genome assembly GCA_907164525.1 of Lophiomys imhausi. Classification (NCBI taxonomy): domain Eukaryota; kingdom Metazoa; phylum Chordata; class Mammalia; order Rodentia; family Muridae; genus Lophiomys; species Lophiomys imhausi. The sequence goes on from CAJQZJ010031764.1 coordinate 7,200,399, forward strand.
ACATAGTGAGACTCTCAAAAAGAAAAGAAAATACAAAAAGTGACACAGTAAAGAATTAGAGTACAATTCCTTTACAAATATTTCTTTTGTTAGTTCTGCAGAGAGTATGGTGGTATCTCACAGCAAAGCATCTCCTGTGGCCTCTTCATGTGACCCCTCTCTTGTCTTTGTTGCCATAATGGTCTTGTTAGATGATCTCCTTCTCTCTCCTTTTTGTTTGTTTGTTTATTCTTTTTTTTTTTTCCGAGGCAGGATTTCTCTGTGTAGCCCTGGCTGTCCTGGACTCACTCTGTAGACCGGGCTGGCCTTGAATTCACAGAGATCCGCCTGCCTCTGCCTCCCAAGTGCTGGGATTAAAGGTGTGCACGGCCATGCCCAGTGATAGATGATCTCTTAAGTAAATAGAACATCGTTAAAAAACAAAAACAAGACAAGCAAACAAAACAAAAGCAAAGACAGGGTTTGAATTTTATGGGAACTGGACAGAAAGATGAAGAACCAAACAACACAAAGCCTTAGTATTGGAGACCCATACTACAGAGAGGCTGTTGTTCAGCTCCAGCTAGCCAGGACAATAGTTATGACAGTTAAGACGGGAAAGAAGGCCGGTTGGAAGTGACACATCACTTTATGGAACAGAAACACCGTGTGGCCACCAGTGAGGCAAGGATGAATCAGACTTCTAGTCTGTGCCCAACTTGGTTTAAAACCTAGCCTGCTTGAGAGGTCTGGCTTCCAAACTGGCAGCTGTCTGTCAGGAGCTGAACCGAAGATAGAGCCCTGTACTGCCTTTCTATCTCTCGTCACTGCTGACCAAGGGTTTCTCTTACAAACTAAGCACATGTACATCTAAGGCAAGAGATTGATTTTCAATTTGAATGACTTTACTTTCTCTCTTAAAATCGAAATCCTCATCCTAACTCCCTTAAGTCCTAAAAGTATAACGTTTTCAAATTATAAATTGGAGGAAGCGAAGTAGCAGGCTGCCCTCACCACGGGCATTTGGATGAGATCCACCAGTCAACCCTCGCCAGAATGTGTGCCTAAAATGTAAAGACTGTGTTTTCTCCACCCAGCAGCTGAACAGTTAATGTTTTTCCTTCTCTGTCTTACCCTCACAATCTAAATGTGGAGGTGGCAGCATCTGCCCTGCCTTTTGAGGGTTCAGAAGGGGTTGATTGGGAAATACAGATGGGTGTGGTGGCTTGGTCTTTGTATGTTTATTGATTTTTGTAAATATTTAGTCAGCCTTCAGTTTGTGTTGGGTACTAGAGTTGTAGCTGTGTGACCTTATATTCTATTAGGGAAAAGCAGTAAGCAAACAGAGATTCAGAGCATGGGAGGGACTGTGAGGCAAATAATAGAGGCTACATGATCATGACAGAGGGCATTATTTTAGATCACTCAAGGAGAAATTTGAGCTTAGATTGGCTGATGGGGGAGGAGCAGCTGGATTAAGTCGGGCGTTAGGAGAGTGACAAGCCCAAAGAACATGTGGTAGGCATAAGGTGGAAAGGGTTTGAGGGTGACAAGGATAGTGAATAAAGCCGTGAGACTGAGGCAGCTAAGAAGCATGGTCGCAGTCATCCTTCTAGATGTTACAGAGTATGTTCTTTGTGTCTGTCCATGTGGAAGCCAGAGGACATCAGGAGTTGTCCTTCAGGTACCATCTACCTTTTTGGTAGGGAAGACTCACTGGCCTAGAACTCACCAAAGATCCTAGACTACCTGTCTAGGAAAGTCCTAGTAGCCCAAATGTGTCCTCTACCTTTACGGATCTGCATGTGTCACCATGACTAGTCTTTTATGTGAGTTAAACTCTTTTTTTTTAAGTGAGTTATGGGGAACAAACTTGGGTCCTTGTACTAGTGAGGTTAGCACTGTACCGACTGAACTAGCCCCCTATTCCCAAGGGTGAGGAAGCCCAGAAGGGTTTGAAAAGGGCAGCACCAGGATCTGCCTTCATACTTTTAAAAGATTGCTCTGGTAGGTGGAAGGAGAGTTGACAATGGCTTTTAACAAAATGAAAAGGGCAGCGAGTAGGCACAGATGACATCATTCAGGCGAAGTCACCCACACCATGTTTTCCATGGTCCAACTACATGTCACCCTGGCACATCTTTGATCCTCATTGGCTGAAGAGTTCTGCCTTTTTCAGAGAAAGATGTCTGTGTGGTTTGTAGAGGCATGTAGAGTTAGAACCAAGTTACTGCTCTTACAGACATGGAGGCTGGGGAGTGTAGGGCTCTCTGTTGCTGGGTTTGGTACTTGTGTTGCTTGGGATGTGTGCGAAGCATGAGTGTTTAATTGTTAATGACCCAAAATGCATCCAAGGGCTTCAAGAAGCCTGCTGGAGCATGCAGGATCCATCTTGGTGTATTATTAAATCTTTCTGTATTAAAGCTGTTTGAAACATCTGGTGAGCCATGTGTGTGTAGACGAGGCTTTCTATCACAGGGCGCTGCTGTCTCAGGATGGGCTGATTCTGCTCCTATTATATTTTGGCAGAAGTAGAAAAGTACCCTGGGGTTGGAGCTCTCACTTTTGTAATCTGTGACAATGGCAAACAACTTAGCAGTTTGGATTTAGACAGAGTTTGGGTTTCAGATCTACTCTGACTCCATGTTAGCTTTGATCTTAAGCAGGCTGAACTTCATTGAAAGTCACTGTGATTGGATAAAATTGAGGCAAATGTCTCATGTCAAAGGGTTGAAATAAATTTGCTCAATTCTCTGATGATTCTCAAGACAAAAATTGAGCATCCACTGTTTGAGAGAAGGTGGTGGACATCAGGAGCCCAGTATTGAAGAAATCAAATCTGATTGTGTGTGTGTGTGTGTGTGTGTGTGTGTGTGTGTGTGTGTGTGTGTGT
>CAJQZJ010031764.1:7243319-7265807 GCA_907164525.1 Lophiomys imhausi
TTCTTTCTTTCTTTCTTTCTTTCTTTCTTTCTTTCTTTCTTTCTTTCTTTCTTTCTTTCTTAGGTATCTTCCATTCTCTGGGGAGATATTTGCTTTGCTACAATTTTTTGTAGTGGTTGGTTCACTACAGCTTGCATTGAACAGGCTGCTAAACCAGTATCATTCAGGAACACTCCTTTCACAGGACATGAATAACCTTCCAAAAGAGTGGGATCCTGTGGCAAATGGTCAGCGAAAGGAACTTATACAGATGCAAGTTATCCCATGAGAGACCCAGTTGAGCAGCAAACAGACCTCAGAAAATCCCCATCACCATCACTGTGACTGTCAGAGCATGAGGCAGACACTTCCTCTGTAAACTCAGAGGTCCATATGTGAAATGGGGGTATTATCAGGACTTTGGGTCCAGTAGTGTCACTTTGAGCATCATAAGCATGCAACAAATGAAAGTCAATATTGTGTTTGTTGTCAACACTGATAGCAGTATTCAAATCTCATTCTCCTTGGAGTGAGGGAAACATTTGGAAAGGAGAAAAACTGAGGGGCAATGAGGCTCCATTGCCACATTTTGGTACGAAACTGAAGAGGTTTATTATCAACGGGGTCTTGTCCTTCCCTAGCTAATATCTCTTTTACATTTAGGTTCCTTTAAAAAAAATAAAAGTAGCATGTTGTTGATTTAAAACAAATTCAAAAACAGCCCCAGTGATAAAAAGAGGCCCTTGTGTGCCGTGGGAAACCATAAAGCAGAGGAAATAAGTAAATTATTGCTAAGGTTGAGAGGGAAAAATGGCTTTTGCTAATCCAATTGGACTTCTGAGTGTATGATGGAAGGTAGGAAAGAAAATTTACTCAGAATTCTGAAACATGCAGGTATTTTAGTTCTCAGTACTACAGAACAAGATGTACATATGTGATTTGAATATGAAGGGGTTAAAGAGAAGATAAGTTGGCAATGTAGTGGCCTCACCTTGCAAGCATGAGGCCCTGAGTCTACAAAAATCCCAGGCTTCACCCCCTGTGCCACATACAACTAGGCATGAGGTGATGCACATCTGTCATCCCGGCATTCAGAAAGGTGGAGAAGTCCAAGGTCATATGCCTCAGCCACACATCAAGCTCAAGGCCAGCCAGAGTATCATGAGACCATTACTTAAAAGATGAGGGACGGAGGGCTGTTTTAGTTAGGTCTCAGGGGCGGAGTTCAGTTACACAGAAAACATTTCATTACTTAAGCTTGGCAGTGCCAGTCTGTCTGTGCTTCCTTGTAGATATTTCAGTATTCCTGAAACTTGGTATTTTAAATTAATATATGTTCTGAGATATAAGCAACTGCTGCCACCATATTCATTACATAGAATAACAAAGAAAAATAAATCTTGCGTCGTATGTTTGTCCTCCCCCATAATTTAGTAATTATTATTAGATAATGTTTCCAGATATGTACTTAGCAAATTCATAACACACACATTAAACATAAACACAATATGATACCTGTGATTTTGTATTGCCACCTAAAATGATGTTCATATTAACCCTTCATTGTCAGTACATAGAGATTATCCACCTCATATTAATTTCACCTGCCTCATAGTCATCTTTCTGTGCCCTACAATTTATTCAAGCTCTATTTGCCTGATTATAGGCAGGTGTATTTAAAGAAATGACAAGAGCAAAAACAAACAGAAAATATTCTTCACAAACCCTAGGCTGCCTCTGACTCTGATAAGACAGTTCGAGGTCACACCACCCCTGGGCAGCCACTATTTCCTTTTTGCTAGTACAGCACCCCAAATGTTCCATTCTCCTTAGGGAAAATAATCGTATAAAAGCTAAAATGCAAAATAAAACCATTCAGATTCAGATTCATTGGGACCAGGGGCTCCTCTTTCGTGCCTGGCTCTCTAAAACTTCAATGGTGATCAAGACTCAAAGGCATTATAAACTCTGCACTCACTTATACAGAGGAAGTAGAAAGAACAAGGTTGTTGAATGTGAAGTTTTGAATTTCTATGGCTTCCCAGTGGAAAAAGACAGTTATGTCCAATGATCTTTTGAACTTGAAAGATTTTTTTTTGTATTTTCTCCACTTGAATATTTAAGATGTAAGTCATAGTTCACTACATACTTGCAATAGTGTGCGTCAAACAAGACCTGTGTCCTGACTTCATAAGGAATGAAGGAATGAATGGACGCAAGGTCTTACTATATGACCTCTGTCCATGCAAAGGACCTTACATGGGCTCCCTACACAGAATTCCCATCAAAGCGCCAAGGTCTTTTCTATCAGTCACATTCAAGTGCAAATTTGTATGGTTCCTGACTCTCCAAGTTTATTCTCACTTTACTTTCTCGGCTCACGGTATTATTTTGTTAGGTACACAATATACACATGTAGAGCACATTGAAAAATAGAGTAAACAGAAAACAAAACTCGTATTAGAAATAAACTCCTTGAATACATAAGCCTAATTCCCACTCTTCATTTGTAGAATCCCTCATTGATTTTTAAACAATATAAAATCACAAAGTACAAGAGCACACTATAATTCCTGTGTCTCTTCTGTGTCCAGCTTGTAAAGGTATATTCCAAGCAGATAAGTTTACACAATTATTCTAAGCAGATAAGCTCCACAATTATTGTTTTAATATGCATGTGTGTTTTGACTACTTGTATGTCCAGGGACATGTGTTCCTGGACCCCATGGAGGCCAGGTGGGGGCACTGGATCTCACAGAAGCAGAGTTACAGAAGATTGTGAGCCACCGTGAGGGCTGCTGGGAACCGAACTTGGCTCCTCTGCAAGAGCAATCAGTCAGTGTTCTTCACTGCTGATCCATCCCTCAAGCTTTGCTGATCCATATCCTGGAGCTTCCTGTTACTTCTTCCTTCTCTGTCTTCCCAGTATCTTGCTGCATGGATGTTCTGCAAGTACGGGATGTCAACCTTGTCATCAGCCACTTGCTTTCTCCGTGGCACTTCATTGGAGGGGTCACTTTTGTTCGTTATTTTAAAATTTCTGTCATAGGTAGGGAGGAACTGTACCTGCAATGCAATGTGAACCAGGCCTTTACAAGTAACAATGGCAGCTCTCCTCCTCTCCAAGAGCCAGCAGGGACATTCAGATAGGGCTTTCATCATCCTGCAGCTGGTCTTCCCATTGGCATGACTGGATGCTCTGGCATAGGTAAACCTCAGTGCTGAGGCTGGCTGCTGGATCAGTGGATGGTTCCAGCATCTCTGGCCTTCATCTTCTAGAGGCTGATTGCCCTTTGCTTGCCATTGAGACACTCAAGGTGCTGCTGGACATAGCACGATGCCCCTGCATTTTCTGGTACCCTCCTACTATAAGAACCACTGGTTTCTGCAGCTTCCAAAACTAAGAAAGGACATACCAATGACTGCCTGGACAGATTCCAATTTCTCTCCATACATTCCTGCATCAGTCTTCAGCTTTTGGGTCCTGTTTCTCTGACAGACATTTGTTGTAGAGCCGGGATTATGAAGGACTTACCTACCCTGTCTTGGCAGAGTTAGGCTGTCGACTTCCCTGCTACCAAGTTTTGTCCTTTTTGGACAGCAGTCTGTCTGCAGTTGGTGCAAGGGGTTTTTTCATGCCAAGAGAAAGGCTTGCCACTAATTCAACCATCTTACAGTGGAGGTTCTTCGATGCTTATCTTCTACTTGGAGTAGAATAGGGGGTGCTGTCAGGCGCTGATATGTCTCGATATCAAAAAAAAAGAAGAAAAGAAAATCTTAATTTAAGATAACATCTTTGAATGCCATATTCTGCAGATCTCTTGGGGTTTTTGAAGATGCCCTATCCATCTCTTGTATTTAGATAAGCAAATGTTGCTTGTCTCTTAGCAACTTGATTACTGGGTAGTTTAGAGAATATCTGTGATAGACTGTCATAGTAGCTAACAAAGTGACATGCTTGCATGACTAGGAGTTTGTTTTACTTAACCATCCCAGACCTTCCTATATAAACAGATATATTTGTCCCTCTCAGGTCTCTGAGGTGGTTGAAGAATAGACAGCTGGAGTCTCATAGTTAAATTTTGAGTTGTTTAGGAATCAAGAGGGTGTTATAGATCTAAGAAGATACTCTTAAAAGTGTGTTGCAAGTTAGTATGAATGTTGAGTCAGATATTGACCTTTAAACTCATGGAGATGGTTAGATAGTAGAATGTTAAAGTCAGGATGGTTAGATAGTAGAATGTTAAAGTCAGGGGCCAAATATGTATAAACTGGACATTGGGAAGGTATACTGGGCCATTTAACTCTCATAAATGTGGCATATTTATATCTGTTGTTTTGTATAGTATTCACTGTTATAAGAGAAGGAACCATCTGTTGGACTGAAAGGGGAAACTTCTGGGGGGAAGAGGGTGGAAGGGCAGGATAGGAAGGGGGAATAGGGAGGGGTTTGTGACTGAGATGTAACTTGAAGAAAAAAAATAAAGTATTTAAAAAAAAAAGGACTAGAAACTTAACCTACTTCTTTCCTTCTGTAACTAATTTATTTTTTAATAAAAAGGTCTGGAAGGTTTATGTCCGGGTTATTTTATTGCTATTATGTTATCATAATGATAATATTTTAGAAACAAGGAAATAATGCAATTTGCAGCCAAATGGATGGAACTAGATTTGCAGCCAAATGGATGGAACTAGAAAAGCTTATCCTCAGTGAGCTAATCCAAACTCAGAAAGATGCACATGGCATCTATTCACTTATAATTGGATTTTAGCCATGTAGTACAGGATAACTATCCTACAACCAACACACCAAAAGAAACAGGAACATAGACCATGTTACATGTTAGTGGCATACTTTGCCCTAATGGAGTTGCCATATAGGCCCCCAGTGCAAGAGGAAGCTCTTAGCCCTCATATGACTGTTGAACTGAGGGGGGCTGATATGTATGGGCAACTCACTCTGGAGAATAGGATAGGTGGGAGAGGGAAGAGAGGGTGGGAGGGTGGTATGGGAAGGGGTGGAGAGAGGGGACTGTGATGGAGATGTAACTTGAAGTAATAAATAAACATTTAAAAAAGAACTATGTTAATAATAATAATAAACTGTTTATATAAATTAAAAAAAAGAACCACTGGTTTCAAATAATGGAGGCTCCTAAATTGTCTGAAGGATGATCTTTTCTTTGAGCATTTATAAATCAGTTTTCAATGTTGGTTCTGGGTTAGTGCCTAAAATAAAACTCAGCCTATTCTGAGAAAACAATATATTTGAGCAGGGACTAATTACCTCTTTTTTATTTCTAGTGACAAAAGCCAATATATCACACTTAGCTACTGGGAGACTCCATTGCAGTAAACTAATTAAACTAATTCTATCTCTACTCATTATTCTCAGTCCCACTAAATATTTTAACACCCTAGATTTATTTCATTCTATAAATTATATCATACTTAAAACTAGGCATAGCCCTCAAGAGTTTATTTTGGACTTTTCAAAATGTAGCATTCAGCTTTATCTGGGATATATATTTTTCCTATCTTTCTTAGCTAATGGTTCACCTTAATTATGACTAATTATTAAAAATGATATACGACTTTAATTAAATGAAAGTGGCTGGCTTCTTGTTAGCACCTATTAAATACTGACAACATTAGGAAGATAACATACAGAAGGAAACTTACAGAATTGGTTACATTTTCAGGCTACAGGCTGGCACAGATGCACATCCAAACAGACTGAATAATGCACAAGATGGTAAAAAATAAATAAATAAAAAGTGCTTTTCGTTGTTAAAAGGAATGAAAGTTTCTGTCCATTTCGGATCCATTTTCCTACAGAGGATGGCCACATAATTAAAATGTTAATACCCATCCCGCTAATTGTTCTTAGGTCCAAAGCCAGCATACATTAAATAGAAATTTAGCCCAAGTGCTTTGTGGGAGAAGCCAAGAGGAAGGAAGGCAGGCTGAGTACCACTTCAGAGTAAATTGCTCCTTCTTATAGACGTGTAATGCAATTAAGTGGAGGGGCTGTGAGCTGCCTACATCGACTAAGTTTAGTTTAGATATTTGTCCTTAGACATCTCCCTGCAAAGGGCTCCATGTTGAAGAGAAGAGAAGGGACACCGAGTCAATGAGCTATTCATTAGACTTGACATAATGTTGAGCAAGGCCAGGGATGCCTAAGGAATAGAGAATTCTCTTTGGCATCTGCAAGAAAAAAAAAAAGGAGCATCATCCAAGTCACTCTTTAGCTAGTTCCTATTAGCTAAACTTCTGTTTTTAGCAGGTGGTTTTGGTTCAGTTTCTTGTTTTGTGTAAAAAGATGCTTATTTGAAAACTGCAGTAGCCACAGGCAATTCGTACAATAGGTACATTTCTTTGCTGATATAGAACAAAATCCCTCAGGGAAGGAAAAAAGTGCTGATGGCAGCTATATGAGTGAGAGGAATCATTTTAAGTATATGGGGTCATGGGCCCCTGACCCCATATAATCTCTGGGATGATATGCATTTTGTGCTGGATAAGGACATGGTGCAGAATGAATTTATGAACTTGTAACTCATCTTATAGTGTTTAGTAAATAAGTTCCCTGGCATTCTGGTCTCATCACTCCCCATCTGAAAATCTGACCGATTTGAGGACATAGAACATGTGACTGTATGATGAAGAATATAAGAGTGATATTTTCTGTCAATCTAGATTTGACTTGGTTTCCATTCAATGTATTAAAGTCCTATTGAAGAAATACTTAGACCCAAGTAGTGCCTTATAAAGCATATTTTAGGGGTAGAGACATAGTTCAATTAGTAAAGCACTTGCCTTGAAAGCATAAGAACCTGACTTCGGGGGCTGGAGAGATGGCTCAGAGGTTAAGAACACTGGCTGTTCTTCCAAAGGCACTGAGTTCAATTCCCAGCAACCACATGGTGGCTTACAACCATCCAAAATGAGATCTGGTGCCCTCTTCTGGAGTGAATGTATACATGCAGGCAGAATACTGTGTACACAATAAAGAAATAAATCTTAAAAAAAAAAAAGAACCTGACTTCAATCCCTGTAAACAAAGTCAGGTGTGGTAGCATGTGCTTGCAAAGCCATCACTGAATGGGTGGATACAGGCAGATACTTAGAGCCTCGTGGTCAGCCAGCTTCACATACCTGGAAGGTTCTAGGCCCGTGAGAGACCCTGTATCAAAAAATAAGGAAAATAACTCCTGGAAAACAACAACTCAGGGTGACTTCTGACCTCTACATATACATATATAGACACTCATGTGTATATATATATCACCACACATGCATCTGAACATACACCAGCATACATATATCCATACACACGATGAAATATGTAGTAATATACAACTAAGAGAAATCTCAGTATTGACATTGACAAAGGAACATAGAAGTGCACAAATATGCATATAGGCACATACACGTAGGCACACACACACATACACATGCACCAATATAAGTGCCCACATGCAAACACAAACACAAATGCTCCCATATACACCCAAACAAACATACAAACACATATACATGCACAAACATAAACACAGAAAAACATAAACATACTGCATATACAAACATACACACATGTAAAAACTTACACATATAAGTACACAGATATACACCAATACACATTCATAAATATATATAAAATATAATTCATTTAAAAACACACACACACACACACACACACACACACACACACACACACATACACACACCAAACTGTAGATCCGTCAGGTCATAGGACACAGTTCTTTGGATATTCTTGACCAAGAATGACTAGGACCCTGTCCCATGTTCCACACACCTTAGTCATTCCACTATTGCAAAAGTAGGGCTCTTCTATAATTCTTGTCCATGTGTTTGGATTTGTAGCTGACAGTGAATAGCTGCACATTGAAGGGGGTCTGGTTTCTGTCACCCCCTACCTTCTGTCACTCCCTTAGTTAGCATTCCTAACCCATTTGTTCTCTGTTTTCCCCAAAACCAAGGTGGAAGAAAGAGGAGTCGCCGCATGTGAGCATCTTTTCAGACCTTGCCTGTTGGGGATGTGTCAGAAGAAGATACACAAGGAGAGAGGGAGAGATGGAAAGAGAGGTGGAGGGGAAAATACTACAATCCTATCCCCATTTTTCCTTTCTAGAGAGGAGTACAGCTAAGAGAGATAACAATAGTCAGGTTGACTGTGCTGGGTGGTGTTGTGTGGCATGGCATTTTGCTATTGTAGTTGAGCTTTTAAGGTCTTTCATTGCTACCAACTAGCTATGATGAGGGTTTTTCAGTGTTCTCTGTAGACTCACACACAATTAACACAGGATCTTTCCAGAAAATCCAATATTCATATTAAAAGAGACTCTGGGGAGCTTGTCTCTCATTTTTCAGGGGAGAAAGAATAGATGACTTATGTAAGATCACAAAGACACTCAGGGGAGAGCAGACCAGATTCTGATATCACATGTCATGACAGAGCACTGTGTACCTTATCATGCACACACCCCTGTCAACAAGCCCTTGTGTAGGAAGATCAGGAGCTATATTCCACATGTTCTTTGTCCCCTATGTAAAATGTCTCCGAGTACAGATCCAGGGCCACATCAAGGAGGCTTGGTAAAATCGGGTTCACCATGGTACTCTAGACCAAGGGAGTAACACTCCCCAGATGCCAGTTGGTTACTCTTGATTTTAGCAGATAATTCTGACAGTCCCTCATGTTTTAAGAAAGCTCTGCCATCTTCCATACAGATTCAGAAAGAGTACCCTGAAGGTGGGCAGATATGATTTTTCGTCAAAATGTATTTTCTCAATTTGTCCTTAATGAATGAACAATGGATTGGCTCACTGACTGGTCAACTCATAAATAGTATTCTTATCACTCATGTTCTCCTCCAAGACCTCCACCATGCTGCCTTTGGAGCATCCCATCTTCCCTGCCTAGTGGCCAGGACTCTCTCAGGATTCTCTTCAGCATGGTAACTTCCATTGACCTAGAATGTGAGTGGGAAAATGCACATTTCTCTTCCATATGCACTACCTGCCCCCTATTTTCTCTGAGTTCTTGATAACTGAGAATTCAAAACGAATCCTTTCTTGTAGTGTTTGTGAGAGTTCAGTGCTCCAAAGATAACTTCTCATGAGGAACTTCAATCCATACTTTGGGGGTTTATACTTGGGGCTAATAGAAGCAAAAGCAGTGTTGACTCTTCATGCCAGCATTCCATGTCTGCAGTTGTGGAGAAAAATAAGAGCAATATGGAGACAGTGAGGAGAGAGAGGATATAGACCTGAGAAGTATGGTGAATAGAAGAAGGAAAGAAGAAACAGTGCTTTGAATGTTTGCTACTCATGGGCTTTGGCATGAAGGATGGAATAGCAGATGCTTGTCTTGCTAAGTAGGTAGAAATGATTCTATACAGTGGCTATCACTGCCCCATTTTATAGGAGAGAAAACTGAGTGCTTCTGCTTGATGAGGAAGAAGACACATGGGGCTTTGTATCAGTGTAAGAGCTCTCTGTAGCCCCATGGCCATTTTCATGTGTTTATTTTTTGACCTTGTGCTCTTTAACATATTACTTTCAAGCGTTCTTGATGCCTTTATTGGAAAATGATGGTACCCCTACCTTAAGTGCTAACTCAACACCCCTTCAGCTAACCCAAGAAGGAAAGGCAAGGCCACCAGAAAACAATAATAAAAATGTAGGGTCCTCTTGCGGGGAGGGGGGGGAGGATATTTTATTTAAATTTAAATGGGACTTGAACATCACTTCCATTGCTTAAAACAAGATTGAGTAAACGTCATTCATGTTTCTCTCATTGCAAGATGATAATTTTTATGATGTAATGAGGAGTTGGCCCATCCAGCATTGAATGGGGACAGAAAAGATAAGTCACATGTTCCTGGCCTGGTTGTATTCTAGGAGCCACTCAAATAGGGCCCTCTCTTCCGCTGTCTGTGGTATTTTGGGAGCTTCCTTAGATGAAAGTTGCTGTGCCTTTGTGGAGAAGTGACATCTTGTCTAGATGCTGGCCTATATATGTGTCTTTGAGGGGTTTTCTTAATTGGGCTAATGGCAGTGTAAGTTCAAGGTTAGGCTGGGCAGCTCAGTAAACTGATAATATGGCTGAGTGGTAGTATTTGCCTTACATGTGCAAGTCACAGCTTTACTTCTGGGAGAAATGTAAGTAAATTAAAAAAAAAAAAAAAGAACATCTTCTTCCCTAGATTGTAAAGACTTATAAAAGGAGTTTGAAATATCTTTGAGTGTCAGGAAGATTATGCAAGAGCAAGGTGCCTCATTCTGCATTACCACTAGACAATAAATTGCTTTTGGATTCTCTCCTGGATGGTGAATTTACAAATATGGCAACTTTTGATGAAAAGAATCGATACACTGTCTCTTTAAAGGGGAATTAGCAGTTGCAAGAACTGGCAATGCATATAGAGATGTGTTGCAGTTTTTTTTGTTTGTTTGTTTGTTTTGTTTTTGTTTCAATAGCTCACAAGGAGACCATTTTCTTTCAGTTTATAAGAATGTGTGTATGCTTATGGAAAGACAAATTCCAACAATCAGGTTGTTTGCTGTGATTTGTATGCCCCAGGGATGAGGGGAGTCGACAATGTCAGAAAATTACAAATATAGTCCAAAAATTTCCAGAAAGAAAAATTTCTTTGTCCTATCTGGCTCAAGTACATGGCTTGCAACAGGAATCTTTTGGAGAGACTCGGATTGTGTAGATAGCCCTTTCAGGATAGGCTCCATATGTCTCCTCAATTGGTTGTTTCCTCTCTTCCTTTTCTCGAAGAGCATGCCTCTTATCCTTGGTTGGCCTTTTGAACTAAATTGTGAACCTCAGTCTGTCCTGAGATTAGGCATTGTGCCCAGGCACCATCCCTGACCCCACCTCCATGCCACCTGAGTATTGATCCTCGGTCTTGGTTTTCTAGGCCAGTGTCTTTGAGAATACCACTTGCTGGTTTCCCTTTAAGTGTACTTCCGGGTCATACACCCTTGTTTGTGATAGAAATCTCTCAAAGAGATGTTGGGAAGATGTTCTCAGTCACAGGGACCTCAAAGGTACTCCATGTAGGATTAAATGTTCTTTCATATTCACTCTGAAGTTCTCACCTGGTTTTTATACTCCCCACTTTACCTTGCTCCCTTCTATGCTAAGTTAGGCTAACCTATTGCTTTTGAACCAGTTTCTTTTTCCTTTTCAAAGAAAACATGCCTTGGCTCTCCTGAATAGATCAAGTAACTGTACTGTATTATTTCATACTCTCATATGCATTGAGTTTTAGCTTGTAGCATTATTTCAAACATATACCTTTTGCTGTTCATTTTGTGACCATGTTCTCTATATCATTTTAATTTCTCTTTATCCTCCCTCACCCAGGACCTACTTGCTCACTTATACACACTAGACTTTTGACAATGACTGAACAGATAAAGGAGTACACTCATGAAGGAAAGAAAGAAGGGAAGGAGGGAGGGAGGGAGGGAGAGAGAGGGGGAAGGAAGGAAGTTATATGATCATCCTGTCAGCATATATGTTGTTTGAGATAGAGTGAGATTTCTAATAAAAGGGACAAGGATATGACCTTGAACTAGCTTGCCTCTTGAGCTATCCTCCTCCTTGTCCTCCATTAATATCTAAGTGCCCTTCTTGCTTCTTTGATGCCCTTGGAATACCAGCAATCACTGGCCCTCCATTCCTCCTGTTCTCAGCAATCTCATTGTATCCCTTGTTCATTTTCTACTGCAGTTTCCATGCTAAAATGAAATTATTTTCAGGGTTTAAATCTTGCTTTGTTTCCTCCTTGGTGATGGTCACATGGCGTTTTCCATGATCAGAAATATTTTATCATGTTTTTACACATTGCTCTTGTACCACCAGGCCTATAACTCTGCCTGCACAACCATCCATGGAAGCCTTTTCTGACCTCTGAAGGTCAGGCTAGTTCCTCTTTTAGCTTTCCTGGTTTGCACTTTTTACTCACTGTCAGAGCATTTCCCAGAACTATAATGAAATGCATATTTTTATTTGAACAATGCCTGCTAGGCTTGGGAGTATCAGCTATTTGAGGAAACACATTGCATCTGTCTTGGTCATCAAGTCGGGTGCAGAACACAAGAAACAAATGGTGAATAAAGATAAAATATCCTTTATGATCCATCGAGAAACAGTGATTTGGGGAGGTACTGAGAGTCAAAAGCAGAGGTGGCACAAATGTGTTCTTACTCATTTGCCCACCGTCTGAGGATATGTGTAGACACCTGCCTCACACTGAAAGCCTACTGTAGCCCCTTTCTTTTGATGCTAACTCTAGCTAACTCTAAGCAGCATTTGGGCGGCACCCAATTGCCGACGTAATTCCAAAGAACCTTGTTGATGTGAAGATAATTTAAATATCAGAAGTCAGCTTTGGTTACATTGGTCATGTCTGGCCCTCAAGGATTTGAGAGCTCTCCTTTGTGTTCATAGCTGTGATCTCCTGACATACCCACATGCAAATAGCTGCTTAAAAGAATATGTGTGATGGTGGGGATGGAGAAAATCTGAAATTATGTGGGATCTAAATCAATTCTTGACTCTTAGTTTCTCTATACAGATCCAGGAAGGCTGAATCGAATCTTTGGTTGGGAAGTAAGTGATGAGTCTTTCTCGCTCATCCTGGTGTGCCAGTTAGCCAATTTTCATTGGGAAATTCTTTGAATCCAAATCTTAATTATAGTAAAGTATATATTCACTTGAGTGTCTCTTTTTTATACAGGATTATATATGTTTTTTCTTTCTCTATCTTTTAGGTCATGCTTTTAAGGACCAAGAATAAAAGGGTATCATTTCTTTTATACAAGTGGTTCTTCGGAGGGATGTGTGACGTTATAAACAATGAATTGGGGCAGAGCAGGGAAATAATGAAAAGAAAATATGTAGAAATGAAGCCTCAGGATGATCCTATGGGAATCACTGTGCCAAAAATGGCTTCATGCAGAGTCACAGCCTCACTCCTCCTCTCATTCTGTCTTTGGCCACACTGTGCTCCAAGACAGAGGTATCCCCACTATCACTCCAGGCACCCCTAGCTGAGTCCGTCTCTCAAATTCAGCTCCTTGGAGAATTCAGTTTGTGCAAGGTTAGTAGGCAACACTTATCCCAGCTAGAAGCTGAGACCATGGCTAATATACCAACTTTAAGGAGCTCTAGGCTACCTAATATCTGAACTTGAAGAGATTGCTTTATGCACAGTCCTCTCTATTTGCATTTCCTGATGAGTTTTTATCTCATACCATCTCTTCTATCTCCTTGATCTTCTTAGAAGATTTTTTAATATACCCTGAAATCCATAGGGTTGACAGAATCTGTTCAGACTTAAGCATCGAAGAGAGATTTCCTGCTAAGTAGTACTATGGAGGTCGATCCGCATGCCTTCAGATGCACAGAGAGGCACTCACCCAACAGTCTCTAGTCTTTTGTAATTATATTTATCCATCTCTTACATGGCACACATCATGGCACACATATCTGTCTCCCTCAAATGTGGACCAGCCCAGTGTTTTGGTCCTTAAATATATTCCTATTATCAGTTTACATAGTAGGCATTTTGGGTGGCCAACACTATGCTCTCAAGTGTGTTTGTTGGGTATGATGGGAACTATAAAAAACCTGAGTTTCCTCTTGTAATTTTCAGGAGGGTAGTAGCCACAGGATTCTCTTTCCTCTGTAACAACATTGGTCCCAGCCACAGCCTCATCTGATTCTCTGCTTCCCTGTCTTTCAAAAGTCACCTCCTTCCCCCTTCCTCCTTCTCCATCTCCTGCAGCTTTCATGTCTGCGCACACATAAATAAGGCTGTATGCATGCATGTGAGGATATATAGCCATCACAGTACTATGTGGATGTGTGAACGTGCTGAGGAAATATAATAGGCTATGGTTGTGTGTTTTTAGGTATATAATAAGTTTTCTGCAGACAGAGGTGGGGGCGAGGCGTTTGTTGATTCAAACCAATTTTTTTCCCCTGAGTTAGTACCCAATCTGTAGCTCAGAACCGCTGACTACAGCGTATTTCTGAATGTAGATTTTTTCCCCCCTGACAGCCAAGACCCAACTCTCGCCTGATCTATGTAACTGCATTGTTCAAATCACCAAGTCTGGGTGACAGAATTGCCCTATTTTCTGAGAGCCCCCAACACACCTGTCACCAGATGGAAGCAAGGCTCCCGAAGTCACCACTGTACCTAGAAACTCAGCCGATGATGGAAATTATTTCTTACTACTAATTCCCCTTTTAGTGGAGATAAGCCGCTTTGTTCAGCTGTAAATGAAACATTAGGGTATTAACTGTGAAGCCAGAAGTATTGGGGAAGCTACGATTTTATCTTCAGTAGGAACATTTTGGGCAATAAATTGTTTTGTTGGACAGAATACTAAATCTCTTGAGTTACAAAGAAGCAGAGCTCATTAAGGGTAATGCTTAAAGCAGGGGGTGGGGATAGGCGAGACAAAAGCTTATTGCCTTGCTGTGGGATTGTAGGGTGTACAGGTTCTTCTGTATATGTAGCCTGGAAGAATTATACGGTAGGGTGATTAAATAGATGTGTCTATAGACCCGCAAACACTCTGTGAATATGTCCAAGGGATGAATACATTTCTGAAATATCAATAGTAGTCTATAATAAGTTATGAATTTTGGAGTACATATTTATCCTCAAAGACTAGGTTTTTGTTTCCTATGGGTGAAATTTTCCCGTCTCTTTGCTACACCCTTCAGAATAATCAACTGGCATGGTTATATAAATGTTTGCAATAGAGGAGAGTAGGTGCTGGGGTTATCCAAAATATTGTCACAAAATACACACCTAAATCAAGATAATTATGCACTGAAGCGTCTGTTAACGGGGCTCAGCAGGGTGGGAGGGGCTTCCCATGATGAAGGCTTTTGTTAGGAACTGTAGGTTTGTATCCTATAAGTGTTCTCAGCTTGTTAATATCTAGAGAGGGGAAGGGAACAGAGTGACTGCTCAATGACCAGTGAGTCAGGGAGTGAAGTCTTCCCTGAGAAGCTTTATTCTCAGAGGTGGCTTCTCTGTGTGCCATCAAACCTGGTGCTGAATGGTGTGATTCTGTATGCCTGTGTCTGTTGCCCCTGGTTCTGGGAAGGAGCTCAGCCTCTGAACTGTCATACCAAGGAACTGGGACCATTGCAAACAGGCACACCTATGAGGCTTCGAGAGCTTTATCAGAGCTGTGTGTTTTCTTATTTTTATTTTTCTCCATGAGTCATTCCGTGACTCCTTGCACAGAACCCCACCCTGAAGGACCTCATCACCATTTGGCATTTTCCTGCATATCTGGATGTTAGGTAGATACCCAGGACACAGTCACATGGAGCTGCCAATACCATGTGGAGTCCAGGAGTTCAGAGTTCCCATTGTGACCTCACCATACATACAAGCTACATTGATCCCTTTGCTTGATTCTTTCTGTAGAGAAAAGAACCCATCTCCCAACCCATCAGGGGTTAATGTAGAGAAATGAAAGGTAGGATATCCCAACACATAACTTCCAGTGAACCTGGTAAAGCCTGAGCTTCCTTAAGCCTGACTTGACTTGAGAAAACTAAGAATATGATATCTCAAGGCTATTATTAGGGCCAGGGTGCAACTCAGTGGTAGAGTACTGGCTTAGCATGTTCCTTCCATTGCAAAGTAAACAAACAAAAATCCCCTCGATTTTAAATAAGTAAATAAATGACCATTTTATATTTAATTTAAAAATCACCTGAGATGCAATGCCAGGATGAAATCTCAGAGGCTTTGATAGGACAGAATTTGAGTAGGTTGTATCTGAATCTGAATCTGACGTATATTTATACTGTGATTCAAATGACAGGATGTTTAGCTTGTCGTTCACTGTGCAAGTGACTTCTCAGGACCACTTATCCATGGACTAGGAACTAGCCTGTCAACACTAGTTTATGGGATCGTCAGACACTCAGTGGCATTCCTTCCTTCTGTCACTTAAAGGCACTTTGAGTGTTGAGATGAGTTGAAATCTCTCTGTGGAAGTGACTGGAACCCACTTGTAGCACAGACACTGCAAAGCCTGTAGTCATTAATTTAAGCCTTGTCATTTTGCAAGCTACACAGTCTTCAATATGCCTGATAGTCTATTTGAGCCTCCTTTCTCTCATCAGTGAAATAACTACATAAAATGACCCATTTTTTTTTTCAGTCCCCACGAGGCTCTAAAATTCCCCAGCTCAGTTAGCAAAGCTTCACTTTATAAACTTCTACAGCTCACAAGCCTCTTCTCCTATGGTCTGTGGAAGAATCCACATCCTCAGAGTGACTACTTGAAGATTCTCCTTACTCATAGGGTTCTGTTCCTGTTACTATTCATGAGCTCTCAAAGATTAATACTCCAGTAAGACTCTGAAGACAATGTGTGCCTGAGGTGGACCTGTTCCCGAAGAACCAGAGCCAGTGGCCAATGTCTCTGACTGTTATTATCCGTAATCACAACGGTCACCTCCAGAGTACATGTCACAGTAAAAGGAGCTGAAACCTGTGTGTTTCCCTCCTCTCTGAGTGGCATTTACAGGATGCTAATGCTTGCTGGACCTCCACTTATTCCCATTCAGTGTAGTGATAGAGAGTTAGCAAACGGTTCTAGACCATTTGGAGATGATGATTGTGGTGAAAGGTTTATAATATATATGTACATTGTTGAAGACTCTATGTTTGGCTTAATCATCATCATGACCATTATTTGTTGTTATTTCTATGTTAAACTGGAAATAAAAATCAATAGTTTCCTCTCTGTCCCTGGAGAATCTGTAGAGAGAAGGTCTTGTCAGGCTAACAGCTATCCTAAGAGTTTACCTGTGACCCCTACCTGCCATGCCTCCTTCAGATCTCTTTATGCATTCAGATGTCTCTGGAAGGGGACACCTTCATTCTTTTAAGAGTTTTTCACAGAGTGAAATTTAGGCTAGAAATGTGCTCATATGGCAGGGTGTGGCCAGGACAGTCCTAAAGTCCATGACATGTGCTAACATGAAGCCAAGTCCCACATCACTCCCCAAGGAGTTTCTGTTGTGTCAGACATGCCTGGCTATGTAACCCCTGGAGACTGTTCAAATACAGTCCTCAGGCTAAAACTAAGGACCCTGTCAGCAGTCCTTCAGATCTCTTTATATTTAGAGCTGCTATGGAAAACTACACTACTACGTATATGGTGGTGACCTTAGATGAAAAATTTATTCTATCACAATATCCAAGACCTAAAGGCTGAAATCAAATCTCCCCAGAGTGACTCCTTATAGATACTCAGAGAATCTCTTCTGTGATTTTCTTCCAACTCCTGGTGGCTTCTAGAGATCTGAACACATAACCACGTGTCCCTCGAGTCTCTGCCTCCATCTTCCTATCTCTGTCTCTGTCTCTCTCTCTCTCCACATAACCATGTGTCCCTCCAATCTCCTCTCTCTCTCTGTTTCTTTCTGTGTTTGCCTTTCTCTCTGTGTCTATCAGCACCCCCACCCATGTGTGTGTGTGTGTGTGTGTGTGTGTGTGTGTGTGTGTGTGTGTGCAGATACCATGAATATTCTCATTCATCTACAATTGAGAGTTGGAATATACCCTCAAATATCATTCTTCTTGTTCCCACCTGTTTTATGCAGACTCTCTCACTGGCCTGAAATTCAGCAAGTGGGCTAGTAGGCTAGTCTCACTGGCAAGGGTGTCCCAGGGTTACTCTTATCTTTGCAGCCCCAGGATGAGATTACAAGGAGATCAGCCTGAGGTTTGTAAACCTAACTCTTTATCAAGCAGGTCATCTCCATCACCTTTCCCCTAACATTTTCCTCTGTCTTTTCTGTTTGCTTTTGTCAGGATCTGTCAGTGGAATTAAGTCTTCATCAAATGCAGGCTGATATCATAGCAAGATCTACACTGGATTATATCTGTAAAGGCCCCCTTCCCAAATAAGGCCACATGCATGGAAATTTATACTCAAGACTCTGAGAAACTGTTAGGTCACTTCTGTTTCCTTGTCAAGCATCCTTAGCTGGAGAACCAATCGGTCTGACATGGATCATTTCCCAACAATTACATAGTAATATAAGCAGTAGTCATGTTTTCTGTGAACTTACTATGCCGCAAGAATGGTACTAATTAACATTCTCTTCTGAAAATTTACCTACCCAGTCCTGGAGGGTAAAATTTTTGCTTCTTTGTGAATCTGTGAGAAAACTGAACCTCTAGTGGAGAAAGTCATGTTTCTTAGTCTCTCAATCCAGAAAGAGGCACATTGCTATCTTACAATTTTCCATTTCCAATACTGGCATTTATGCTTTGAATCTTCACAAAAATATTTTTATTTGTGTGTGTGTGTGTGTGTGTGTGTGTGTGTGTGTGTGTGTGTGCAGGTATGCATGTAATCAGTGATCTTGGTTCTGCCATTGCACCCCACCAAGCTTGGCATTAAATGCTTTTACCCACTGACCCACCAAGGACACCTCAGGATTTGAATCTTGATGCCTAAAGTTCTTGCATTTTTAAATGCATAACATTTTGCTGGGGTTGTTAATACCCCACCTTCAAAGCTCCCTCTTTAGAGACTTCTGGTTCTGGGGATATGGGAGGAGTGCCAGGATCTGCATTTAAAATAGCTGTATTATGTAATCTACCCCCTCTTTCCTCCCACTGAACCCATCCTTCAGGTAACTGCTGAGACTCTCTCAGACATGTTCACATGATCTCTGAAGAGAAAAATCCTCAAAAGTGGAAAAAGGAAAAAAAAAAAAACCACACACACACAAGAAGAACTCAAGTTGCTTTTAAATACTCTTAATTTTTAATATTTTAGGTTACTTTGCTTCATTCCCTTTCTAAGTAACCCCTTCGCTTTTGGTCTTTACTGCAGTGGGGAAAGGTGGGAAGGGCTGGTTTTGCTCCAGCCCTTGCTCCTGCGGTCAGCTTATTCTTCAGCACTTTCAGGTTTTCCACTTGGATGGCGCTGACAGAGCCAGGGGTGGAAAAATCCTTCCGTGGAGCACAGCAGACTCTCCTCGGCCCTATAATAATCTAGTCAATTAAAAACTGATTTTTATTCTGAGCAACATGGTGGTGATGTCACGGGCTGTCCGTGTCCACACTGTCGTGGGTGGGTGCACACCCCATGAAGGGATGCTGAGGGGTCTTTCCGTCCTACAGAGAGCATGTGCCGAGTGGTCCCAGTTGCCGAAGCTGCAAGACTTGAAGTGGCTCTTCCCACAATGGCAGTTTGTCCCCTACCATGCTGTTCTGTCAGTACTGGAGCTGCACATACAGCCCTGGAAATGTCAATGGAATTACTGTCTGAAATTGCTTGTCATCTGTGATATGGTTGTGCATGGAATGGGCTTGATTGTCCCTTAATTAATGGGCTGCTCCCCTTTACTGATTTACTGCAATATAACTGACCCTCAGGAATCACGTATTAAGGTGTCCAATGTGATTTTGGTACAGGTCTTCAGTTGGGGTAGGATCATCACATTGCATACTTATTTTTGTTATTTATGTTTTGGATGAGAAGATGTAAGATCTACTCTCTCTACAGAACTTAAGTTTAGAATACCTGCAATGCCTGTGGTTGATTTGGGAGAATTTATCACAAATAAACTACCAGAACATTCCAAGAACATTGTATGAGTAAGGAAGCAAGTAATGGTGTGGGAAAAATCAAGGAGAGTTAAACTGTCTGATAGTTAATTTTAAAATGTATTTTTATTGATTTTTTTGAGAATTTCATCCATACAATGTATTTTGACCATATCTGTATTCTGTTCTCCCTCCTATCAGACCAACCCTTGCTCCACCCCCTCCTAATCTCATGTACTCCATGGCATGTAATATGTATATGTGTGTGTATGCAGGTGTATATACATACATATAGCCCATTGTAATAGTACATTACATAAATAATATATAAATAATACATAAACTAATGTATCTATATGTAATTATAAAATAATTGGTATGATTCCAATTGCTTTCTGTTAAATGAAAATGTAATAAAAGGTAGGTTTTCCAAATTTGTAATATGCTCTAGCTCATTGTCATCCTGCAGCTGAAAAGCTTTGTAAATCACTAGGCATGAAGTTCAGACTTATTTCTGCTAAATATTCAAGCTTGGCCTAAAATCACAGCAGGTATTTTGGTGAAACTATAGACAGGCAGCTAAGTTGATAAGTAGATAATACAACATATGGGTATATAGGTAGATGGGCTTGATAGGTTTAAAGAAAAAGAAAACATTGGAAATAGTTTAGAAGCCAGACTCTGGGTGAAGGACCACCTAAGATTTCACTCTCTGTGTGAGAGCAAGAATTGGGAAATGTGATATTTTGCCTATTCTGGACCTCATTGTTATCATTTATGTAGTTCAGGAAAAAAAAACCACTTGGAATGCTTGCTTCAAGAATAGAGCTAAAGGTATGTGAGAGAGTTATAGGCCAGCAAGCATTTAGTAAAACAAGGACCTGATATTAGTCCTGATATTAGACCTTGTAAAGAACCAGGTATAGGGGCATGTGATTACAATGTCAGTTGGAGGGGTGGAGGCAGGGGAATGCCCGTGACCTGCTGGCCAGCCACTCTAGCTTACATAGTGAGTTCCTGGTCAGTGAGACACACCGCTCAGAAAACACAAAGGTAGATGGCTCCTGAGGAATGATGAGTGAGGTTGCCTTCTGTCTTCCGAGTGTGTGTGTGTGGTGTGTGTGTACTCACATACATGTGCACTTGCACACATGATCATGCACACATTCACAGTAAATTCCACAAAAGCCTGATTATCCTCTAAAGATGACTAAAGAAATTTCCTACTTAAAGTCATATATATATGCCATATATATGTATGACATATATATATAAGGCATATATATATATATATATATATATATATATATATACATGCAAGGCTAGGAACCCAGCAAAATGATATGTGGGTCAATAATATATCAAGCACAGTAGGTTTTCTTCCTCTTAAGGAAACTCTTTTCGTATCTGAAGGACACAGAGTCAGTGGAATATTCCACAGGGTCAGATACTTCCCTTAAAAATAAAAGTTTACCCAGAGCGTAGAATGGAGTCTTTCCCAGAATTGAAAACTTGACCTGGTGTCTATCAGAACTCAAGTTGATATGAGCAATGCTTTTAAAGTGTGTTTAAAAATTCCCTGGGCTTTGTCTTTGGCCTTACCACTAAGGCTAAGTAATGAAGTAAACGCATTGTTCCAGGATGTGGTTAATATCCTGAAAATGGTGGTTAATAATTTCCCTTTGAAGTGAAAAACATCATGTTTCTAAGCCACTATCTATTTTTAATAATTTGAGATGAAGCCATTGTCTTTTGCTGTAAATGAATATCATCTATAAGAAAAATCTTAAACAAAAGTTTTAAATACAACTGCATCTTCATGTACTTGAGAGCTCGCTAGGAGCATAGCTCGCTAGGAGTCCTTGCTACACTCAGGTCATAGCTAGGAACAACATACTTCAAAGTTTTTAAACATTGCTTGTTGAAAGACACTCCTTGGCTTCCAAAACCTTCTACATAGTTGTGTATGAGTGCATGAGATTCCCTCTATTGATTGCAATGTTCAGGCTGAGCCTAATTGGACAGCTACTGGCACACAATGTGGTACATAAGTTGTGAGCCGTGGTTCTAGCAGACTTTGAATACCAGCATAAACCACAGGTATAGCTCATCTATAGGAAAAGTGTTTGGTTTGACAACAGAGAAGCAGAGAGATCTGGGGGTAGTTTTCAGAAACCCTGCAGAATGTTTGCAAAAGTGTTCTTGGAGTAAACATTGAGCCTGGAACTATACATTCATGATATAATTATGCTGTGAATTGGGCTTGATTTTCCTTTAATTAACTGACTACTTTCCCCCTGGCTTCATTGCAGAATGATTGAGAAACAGGAATTATGTGTATTTAAGATATGCAGCTTACTTTGGGTGTTCGTATTCATTGTGAAACAACCCACATCACTTTACATACTTTCATCTCTAGTTTGATTATGCTATCTCAAGTCTATTCATGTGTGCCTGGTGTGTACACATGTGCATGGAGGCCAAAGGACACCCTGAGGTGACAATGAGGTGACAATCCTCAAGTACCATCAATTTCTTCTTCTTCTTCTTCTTCTTCTTCTTCTTCTTCTTCTTCTTCTTCTTCTTCTTCTTCTTCTTCTCCTCCTCCTCCTCCTCCTCCTCCTCCTCCTCCTCCTCCTCCTCCTCCTTCTTCTTCTTCTTCAAGACAGGACATCTCAATGCCTGGAACTTGCCAAGTATACTAGGCTGGCTTGCCAGGGGAGTCCCAGGGGTTTGCCTATCTCCATGTCCCTAGTTCTGGGATTCCATCCAATGTAGCCTCTCTGGAAAATATGTAGCAAGTATGTGAATTTTTTTTTTTTTTTTTTGGTTTTTCGAGACAGGGTTTCTC
>CAJQZJ010031764.1:7265907-7294610 GCA_907164525.1 Lophiomys imhausi
AGGGTTTCTCTGTATAACAGCCCTGGCTGTCCTGGACTCGCTTTGTAGACCAGGCTGGCCTCGAACTCACAGAGATCCGCCTGCCTCTGCCTCCCAAGTGCTGGGATTAAAGGCGTGCGCCACCACCGCCCGGCGGAAAAGTATGTGAATTTTAAGAGAACATTTTACCAAAAATCAAAGTGCAGCTCTTAGAGTCTTTACCTTGTCGTTATCAGGTAAAAGATTAGATGGGCAAACATTTCTTCTTTACCCATCCCTAAATGGGAATCAGCTCATTAAGGAAGTGATAGGTTTGTGAAAGCTTAGAGCCAGGATGCTCTTTTTAAGGCATTTTATTTCCTGGGAATAGATGCTTGAATTTTGATTCCCCCTTCCCTGTACTCCCTGAGGTAGAGAGATGATACTGTCTGCAACTGTAAGGATGCTTGTCTACTCAAATCACAAAGGGTATTATTTTGCTATATAGTAATCACTTCAAGTTGTGTTTTGAAAGCTGGGAATGCATGCTAAGTTTCGTTGAGATCTTTCTGAGCACAGCCTAGAGGAAGTTCTCCAGCAAGGCTGCAGTAGGAATACCATTCCTTATGTGAAGAAAACTCCTGACAATGTGTTGGCTTTCTGTTTGGTAAAGTAAAATTGGAAAACAGCGGAAATTAGCCCAGCACAGTGTTGGTGCCAGCCCAGAGGCATGGTCTCTGATGCCCAACTCCCCTGCTGCAAACCTGCGCAGTTGGAAAGGTTCAGCTGAGACGACAATAGCAGATGCAGATGCTTAAGCCAAGGCTCTGTGCAGTTTTTTCTCTGTTCCACCAGGTGCTGCCAGAGAACATTGAGCAGGGCCAGGCTCCAGGCGAAGCGTGTTTGCAGCTGCTCTGGAACTCATAGGCTGCTTGGAAGGCAGAAATGAAATGAGTTGTGCTAATGAGAACAACCCTCACTCACACCCAGTTAAATATGCTTCCAAGTGCCTAGCCCCTGCTTTCCTTCTCAGAGCAACACTTTGATGCACACTTGGGTCTTCTCATATGTTCCCACATCCAGTGTGTGCATCTAGATCTTCAACCCAAATGTCAGCTTCACCCACAGCCAGTCTTTGGCTTTTCGTTGAAGTGTTGGGCAGCCAGGGAGGGAACAACCTTGTGACTGCGGATCTTCCATCTTTTGTAAAGGCAGTCTATTTCTTCTCTCCTTTTCCAAGCTCTTTGTCTGGATCAATGAGATGACAGCCCTTGACCCTCAGAATGTGTATGTCTGCGTCTCCAACACTTATTCATCTAGCTCCAGAGGTACAACAGTCACTTCTGTGGAGTTGAGAGAGCCACGAAGGCAGCCCAGACACCACCCAGTGTCAAGGGGCGGATCCCCACATGCAAGAATGTTGTATTCCACGGTGTTAACAGGGTTGAAAGATGAGAAACTTCATCCTAGAGACAGAAATTTCATTGACAAATGGTTGCATTCTTCAAAAACAAATCTTGTAAATTGTGGTCGTTTTAGAAAACTCCTCAAGGTCATGACTGAGAGGCAGTGTTTTCCTAAGATGTGCAAACGAGTGAGGAGGGAGTACCTACTGCAGTCCAGTAGGTGAGAAACAGATTGCTAACATGGTTTCTAGTCCTCAGAATAACACCAAGGGTGGGGTTGGTGTACCATGTGCTAGAATAGGAAACCAAGATCTAGGGAACTGGCTTTTCTTTCTTGTGGTCACTTGGCTGCTAAGTGGGGAGCCCGGTTTTGTGACTGGATACAGCTCAAGGATTTTATTTATGTTACTAATTTTGCTCTTCCTCTTTCAAATGGTGTACCAGAGGATGAATATGGAAAACTAGAGGCTGGGGTAATGGCTCAGTCAGGAAACTGCTTGTCATCCAAAAGCTTGAGTTCCATTTCCACAACCTACCAAAAGTGTCAAGCATGGTGACACATACTTTTATCCAAGCACTGGGGAAATGGAGATAAGCAGATCCCTGGGGCTGGGTGGCCAACCAGCCTATCCTACCTAGTGAGCTTTAGTCCAGGGTTAGAACAACAAAAGGTGGGGGCTGGTGATGCAGCTTCTTTAGTAGAGGTGCTTGCCACCAAGCCTAAATACTTGAGTTCTGTCCATGGAACCCACATGATGGAAGGGAAGCAGTGACTCCCACATGTTGGCCTCTGATCTTCATGTATGTGCTGTGACATGGGTACCCCCTGACAGAGAAAAATCAATCATAAATGTAAATTAAACCCAAGATGGGTAGCTCCCTGAGGAAAGACAAGCAAAGTTGTTCTTTGGCTTACACACCCACACACATACACCACACACCCAGCACACACACACACACACACACACACACACACCACACATACTACACACACTACACACACGTACATACACACACATACCTACACTCACACACATACATATACTCACACACATACACACATACATACATACATACATACACTCACACACATACACGCATGAACAACAAATTCACGTTAGAATCTGTTATCTAAGCAAACAGTAAATAGGAAATCAGAAGAAATAAAATCAGGAGGAAAATGAAATTTCCCAGAATCCATTGTTTCACAGACCCTCAAAGAAAGTTAGAAAATGACACTCAGCCATGTCACAGGTTGCCTACGAGCACCTACAGGAACAGGTTCCTATTGAGAAAAACCATAAATACCCTGGCCTGAAACAGCCTAATTCATCCAGCATTTGATGCCACAATAAAGAAATGAGTGTTAGAGGCGTCAAATCACGTTGTCCACAGAGTTGGATGCCTCTGAAAGCTTAAAGAGTCTGTGTCTTGCCTACTCCAACTCCTAGAAGTTCTGGGTGTAGTGGATCCTCCCTCATTTTCAAAGCTACCCATATCATATTTCCAACTGTCTCTCTGATTCTGTGTCTGCAGCCTCTTAAGGACATATGTTTCTATTGCACCCCACTGCACCCAGATAGTCCAAGGTGTCCCTCCTTCTCAAGAGACCAAACTGAGTCAAATCTAAAAGGTCACATTCTCACCAAGGCATTTTTGTACAAGAGGCATTATCCTGCCTGCCACACGTACTTTATAAAGGCCATTAATAGATTTACTGGCTAGGAAAGGCTGGGTTTCACTGTCAGTGGGCTTGGATTAGTCGTGTGTGTGTGTGTGTGTGTGTGTGTGTGTGTGTGTGTGTTGGTGGATGTGTTTTTCCACATGCTTGTGTGTCTATCTGATGCAGAGAACACCATCCAGAAAAGAAAAATGCTAATGATCACTAGGGTAGGCTGGTGTGGTCATTGTGAATCATATCCCTCTACTCTAATTCCTAGGATTGTGTATGGGAAGAACTCATACTATGTTGCATGCACTTGCTTTTCTACATAACGCAAACAGGGAACCCAACCAAAATCAGAGGAAAGTGTGTGTGTGTGTGTGTGTGTGTGTGTGTGTGTGTGTGTGTGTGTAAACAACCACTATATGACAGCCCATCCATTCTCTTCATTGCTAAAAGCCTCAGGGCAGTGAGGCTTAGTTGAGGGCTCAGTGATAACATGGAACTTTCACTGATTTTGAAGCACCTTGCACACTCTGACAGATTCTGTCTCTCCTCACGGAATGTCTAGTATACCGAAGGTCTTTCTCCTCAAGTAGTGGTGGACAGACAGCCCTCAGGCCACATCTGGTGCACAGGCTTTGTTCCTGAACAGAGACTTACGGAAACCCGTTTGTGTATGTTTCCCTATAGATAATTGGTGGCTGGGTTTGTGCTGTGGTGGCACGATTAAATAGTGGTAAAATGGTTTATTCCCGAAGTGCCTGGAGTATCTCCTCTCTGCCTCTTTATGGAAAATAAAGTTGGCGAGCCCTTGCTTCAGACAGTTTTATGGTGATGATTTCCTCTCATGCTAACACAAAATTTGAACTTGTGGACTGTTCTGGTGTCAGAATCCCACCCTTCCTTTGTTACAGCATCAGTAGTAATCAATGTCTATCAACAATCTCTTCACAAGGCTGGAATCAACTGATGCAAACATAGATTGTTTAGATTCCGCCCTCCCCCAACTGTATTTGGTGAGATAAATTGTGTTCTGCTGTGATGATCTATAGACGACACTAAAAACAGAGACTTTAGTAGTGTAACCGTATTCATTTTGGAATCCAAAAAGTTAAGATTTGCCTTCAGGGAACAGAGTCAACCCTTTAGTACTGTCACTGTGTCTAGATGAAGGGGAGCAAGCACTGCACCTCTAGAAATTACCCCATAAATACTATTGGGTGAGTCTGATCTGCTGCAGTGAAGTCTTGGGTCTCACCTCCTGCATCTCTCAGATTGTTCATTACCTGCCCTGGGCTGACTGACGTTCCGAGATAATCGGCTGGGTCTGGATGGGCAGTCTGACTTGCAATCTGCTATACCAGTCTGTCTGCCACTAGCTATCCTGCTTGAGCTGGGTCACATATGTGGTATCTCCAGCTGCCCTGCATACTCTAGCAGACAGCTCTGCCCTTAGCCCACTCTGTGGCTGCATATTTTTCTCATTGCCATGACAGAATGTTTGGCAAAAAGGAACCCGAGGAAGGGAAGGTCGATTTTTGCCTCCCAGTTTGAGTCCATAGCACTGGGGAAGGATGACAGCAGCAGCGCCTGAGTCAGCTGATCACATCACATCCATAGGTAGGAAGCAGAAAGAGAGGTGAATTCTGCTCTTCAGTTCACCTTCTTTTTGTTCAGCCCAGAAGCTGGGCCAGCTTAGGGTCATCTTTCCTTCCTTGCAAGGTACTCATTGCGTTTTCCCTCTGGGAAATATTTCTTCTTTTTCTTTGCTGCCCTGAGCTCACCCTCACCCCTGCCTCTCCTTAAGCTTTGCTTTACTTCGCTCCATGTTTAAATGTGCTGCCAACACCAGATTGCCCCGAACTTCTCAGCCTTGCCTGATAAGACTGAGCTGCTGTTGTTGCTCTAAGTAGATCAGCAGAGCAGGCCTGTGATCAGGTTCTGGGGGGCTGTAGGACCTCTCAGTCTCTGGCTGCTGTGATCAGAGGTCTGAAGAATAAGAGCGCCTCTGATGCATTCTTATCAGGCTGAGCCTAATGTCAGCCCTGTTAGAGGGCCTGCGTCGGATCTGCCTGTAGCTTTGTTCTGAACCGTTCAGTAACAGCTCACTGGAGCAGAAAGAGCCCTGCGAATTGATATTATAAACTCGCATGCCTGTTTTATTCATTGTGGAGCGAACAGAATATAACACAAGTATTTATTTCTAGTGGTTAGAGAATGACATTTCTTTCCCCTTTCCACATTGTTGTGGAATGCAGAAAACAACACAGGGCTCCGTGAACACAATTGCATTGAAAAGTTATTGCCAACTGCTCCTTGTTTCCATTACCTTCCACTCTCCTAAGCAGCAGATGTGTGTGTTGAATATGTATGCGTGTGTAATATATATTACATTCATTTGGGTGATCTTAATAAAGAGTCACGGGCTGGGGGATGTAATCCAATTGCTGCCAGTCGGGGCTTCTATCTGACTGTCCCCTTGACCCTTCTACCCCTCCCCATTTTCATTGAAAGTTAGGTTTTCTAGAAAAATTCATGAGACTTTGTCATGTTTCATTCATCCTTTGCTCCTGGGCATTCCTCACTGAAGGTCAGGAGCTATGAAATTTCTCTTTTAGTGCCTTTGCTTTGATATGAGATGGGCTGGCTTGGCCATAGAGAAAATGAAGTGTGGAAAAAATGAAGTTATGGCAATGTCTTAAGTGGGATGAGGGGCTGCTCAAAATGGATCAGAAATGAGGGCTGTGCTGCCCATTGTCTGAGCTTGCACATTTCTCACAAGGTGATCAAGGGAAGGACTTGGCATATGGGTAGCTTCCATCATCCCTAGAGCTACACCGCTCTTGCTGTCTTCCATGATGATGATGGTGATGATAGTTTTCATGGTAATAGATTATGTCATATGAATTTTGACATTAGCATTTGACAATTATTCACACTATAATGGTCACGTTCATATGACTTCTGTTCAAATGACAGCTAGTCTGCCCTGGGTGATAGCTCTGCTCTAGGCACACTGGTCTAAGTGTTCGATCAGCATTCCTTAGTTGAACCAGTGTATCTCCATTGGAAATTCTGTTATTAACCACATAATTGCAATGTGGACACTGAGATGTACAAGTGGCTTACCGGATTCCAAGGCTTCATGAGAAATAAAACTTGCATTTATCCTACAGATTAAGACTAATTATAGTCAGTTCCTCCTACAAGAGAGTTATTACCCTCTTCTCAACTGTTCACCTGCTGCTAGAGCCCAAGGTCCTACACACATTCCTTTGGCCATGTGATGTGTACAGATCATCACCATGGTTACACATTCTACAAGTAGTTTATAAAGGGAAACTTTAGGATGGCAAGGTGGCTTAGTGGGTAAAGGCACTTTCTGCCAAGCCTGGTAACCCGAGTTCAATCCCCAGGATCCAGGTAGTAGTAGAAGAAAGAACCAGCTCGCACACATTGCCCTCTGACCTTCACATATGCACCATGACACAATGCCCCTCAAACAAATAAATGCAATAACCTTCTATAAAGGTGAAAATTATAAGCATACATCAAAAATAGGAAGCAAGCCCCCAGATTCTAGATGTCCTACTAATTAGTGGTTTTGCTTTAAAAAAAAATGCAAACCATTTCTTCATGGTCTCTCAGAGGCTACTCACAGCTTTGCAAAGTTTCACAGTAAACAGCAACAAATTTGTGGGGCTCACTTTAATGCCACCTTTCCCAAACTGATTCTTTGTTATAGAAATAGGCATACAACAAAACTCATGTCCTGTCTCTCTTGAGCCTGAGTATATTCCTAAAACCATTGTTTCCCAGAATGTACTTTTGGATGAACCCTCTGTCCATGTCAGCAGATGAGCTTTATTGCCTTGCTGTGAACCATCACCTCTAAAACCATTTCTGTCCCCAAGAAACCCCACCACTGCTGTAGCCTACCCTCTTCCCATCCATCCTCATTATCAATGGACCCCTACACTTTCCCTCTATGTTAAAACCCCAATGACTGACCCCCATTCTCATATCCTGATTCAGTGGGCCTTGGGTGGAGTTTCCAAAATGCATATTTCTTGAAGGAGTCCAGGTGACTCCAATTTATTTCCCTTGTTCCTGTGTAGAGCTAGACAAGTCTATTACTGAGTAATAAAATTGCCTTCAGGCACATCTCCTAAGAGTCCATAGCCTCATGGTGAAAAGGCTCAGACTGGCCTCTTCAGTTATTGTATGGATGAACTGGATCTTCCCTTGCTGAGGTGCACAGAGCCTGGACTGTCAGTGCAGTCATAGTAATCCCAATTAACAGCTTGGTAAAGAGTTTCACCGGTGGAGCTTGTGGGAATCAAAATCCTGTTGCTGCCTCCATGGATTCTAGGGGTGGGAAGTGAGCATGCACACTTGGTGAGGAATCTACATTACCCGAGATCACCTGATAGGCAGCCCATCATTACGTGTTTATTATACAAGTATTTGTCATGGGTATCTATGGTGCTGCTTCATGGTATGGTGGATAAAATCCCCATCTCTACAGAGATGTGATAGGTAGAACATAGCACAAATTCGCGCAGGTATTGGGCATGGGTGGGTCATTATGGTTGACTCAGTGAAGAAATGATAATGACACAAGATGGTCATCATTTGTCAGAACTCTTGGAAAGATGACATTAGATGAAATAAAGGCAGAAAAATGTAAAAAGAGTTTTCAGTTTCACCTTAACACAAATCTATTCTGTGGTTTTTAATATTTTCTTGATGAAAAACTTCGATGTATCAGCCAGTACTGTAAATTTGTTGAGGGTCATTATCCAAATGGACAAAGCATGATTCTTTCTAGTTGTCAAATATTATTTCTACTCCCCATAACCATGCACCATCTTCATGTTATAAATTAGGGAAGTCCTGAAGAGATTCGATAGTTAATAGGCAGTGTTGCCTTTCCCACTGTAGCCTACAAACTGGTATGTGAAGACTTAGGCTTTCTATGTATTCGAAGTCTTCAGTAGCACTAACCCTGTCATCATGATTTCTTAAGGACCTAGTTCTTTGTTACCAGTTTCCTTGTACTGTTTTGCACATGACTTACGGAGTTAATTGCACCTTCAACCCCACTGAGATTGGGAAATGGGTGTCTGGGAGTTCAAATGTTTTAGGTGACTCCAATATGCTGTGGGTAATGGGTGCCACAAGACTGCCAGTGGTCCAAGATTAATAAATGTCTGGCTGCTAGCCAGTTGAAGTTCGGTTGACAATACATATGTAGAGGGTTTCTGTGAACTGTGCAATGAGTTTGAGGCCAGCCTGGTCTACAGATCGAGTTCCAGGACAGCCGGGGACACACAGAGAAACCTTGTCCTGAAAAACCAAAACAACAACAAAACTATCTCTCCAAGTAGGGTGTGGTGGTGCATGCCTTTAATCTCAGACTTAAGGGAGTAGGGGCAGGCAGTGAATTCTCTGTGAGTTCAAGGTCAACGTCGTGAGTTCAAAGTCAGCCAGGGCTACATAGTGAGATCCTGTCTCAAAAACAAAACAACTCAAAATCCCAAAACCATTCTTCTACAGTGGAGAACAGAACTTCATTTTTCGCACATTCCTAGAAAAAACTTTCTATCCAGTGGATTTGTGCTGAATCTTGTGCTGGCTGTGATCTCAGACAGGAAGATAGGAAGTGAAACTTGGCTTCTTCCTGTCTTCTTTTCGTGGTCTCCCCTCAGAGGAGCAGAGTCCCCAGCCCTCCTTCTCTCCTTGCCCTTTCTGTCCTATTAAACCCCCAATCTGAAACAATTGCCCGTGCTTTGTATTCCGTGGAGCTGTAATATTGCCCAGCTATGAGCTCTGTGCAGCAGTTTGTTAACAGAAATGGGAAGTGACAGATTCAATAAAAGGAAATCTCTGTGCCGAGGACGCAGATATTATTCTCCTCTCACTCTCCGTCTCTCTCCTTCTCAGACGACTCTGTGCCCGGAATCCACAGACTCTTAGCTTACGGACATGCTGAGGCTCCCTATTGATCCGTGTCCAGTTAATTTGATCAGAATAGAGACTTCTATTCCCTGTTGTCCCTTCCCGGTAGTGCTTAACTGGTGGGATGGAGTGCCCAGGAGCCATCCCCACCCCCTGCTAATTGTTAGGAAAGGAGAAGAGCGGAAGGGAACCTGGGTCCGTCGCGTCCCGGGGACATGGGGGTTGGGATGGGTGACAATGTGGCTTTTACATAGATGGATTCTAGAGAGTCAAACTCACATCCTTAGGCTTCAGTGGCAAGCGCTTTATGCAACGAGCCATCTCTGCAGCCCTGTTTGGACGCTTTTGGTGTAAAAGTAGAAATGATGATATTGTTGAAAACAACTAGCAGGTGTGGAGCACCTGTGAAGTGCCAGCAAGCGGT
Source organism: Lophiomys imhausi (assembly GCA_907164525.1). Lineage (NCBI taxonomy): Eukaryota > Metazoa > Chordata > Mammalia > Rodentia > Muridae > Lophiomys > Lophiomys imhausi. The sequence continues at coordinate 7,275,323 of CAJQZJ010031764.1, forward strand.
CCAAGCGTGTAGTGTTTATTACCCCGTTATCCTTACAATGATGATTCAGAAGAGGCACTGTGATTATCACATTGGGACTTAAAGGCAAGACTTTCACAAGGTCTCACAGGTAGGAAATCTTCTCCTAGGATTTTCTAGTGTTGGAACTGACGGAAGGCCTATTCCAGTTGTAAGAAATAAAAGGAGATAGTCTCAAAGTACCATGACCCAGTTGCTCTTGAGGGTATCATCTTGTATTAATACCTGCAGCATCCTTTAAGCAGCCCACCATTCTGTGACTCCAGCTTTGGATGTAAGCCTTGATGAATATACTGACCACTTTGTGATGTATGCTGTTTACTGTGATAGATACCACAGTCCATATACTGGGTAGTTCGACTCCCAGGATGCCCCTCCCCTGGCTCCTTCACAAGACCACTACCCATCTGTCCTCCACCTCTGCAGGGTTGTTGCTCCAAGAATAGTATGTAGAGAGTTCTCTGTATCTGTCTCTGTTTCTGTCTCTCTGTCTGTGTCAATGTCTCTGTGTCCTCTCTTTCTCTCCTTCTCCCCACTTCTCCCTCTCTCCCTCTCTTCCCTTCTCCCTCCTTTTTCTCTTTCTTTCCTTTTTCCTCTCTTTCTTCCTCTCTTCCTCCCTCCTTTCCCTATAAGTTGGTTCATGGACAGAGCTCAGTCTCTCCAGCTCTTCACCATGTTCTTTATTTGCTCCATCATCCTCCATATACGCGCACACCCCTCATATATTACCACTCATATCCTAAGCTGGTCCCATGCCCTCTGATGACGATTCCTCGTGAGATTATAAACTCATATTTGGACACAGGAGGCCAAGATGTTTCCTATGACCTTCTCCTTATCTTCACTGCCCTCCCACAAGCAGACTGGATCCCTTATCCACACAGAGCCTGAGGTAGAGAGGATAGGCTTTGATGAATGATCAATACACTTAGTTCCCAGCATCAGTGGGGATTGGCTCTGGGACCACATCCCATAACTAAATCCTGAGACACTCCAGGGCAATGTATAAAGTGGCACGTCCTATCATGGAACTTACAACCATATGTCTCTACTTGTCCCCAATATAATATAAATTATTCTTGTACTGGACTGTTACAAAAAATACAGGTCTATACATGTTGAGTACAAACATATTTTTTTAACTTCTAAATGACTGGTTTGTTTGCTTTGGAGACAAAATCTCACTTAGGTTGCCCAGGCTGACCTTGAATTTATGATCCTCCTGCCTCAGCCTCTTTGAGTACGTAGGATTATAAACATCTCCCATCAGACCTAACTCAAACAAGTTAGTTAAAAGAACAACAACATATTTTTTCAACGAGTAATTGATTAAATACGTGGATATAAGGCTTGTGGAAACAGACAACCTTCTTTCTACCCTAGCAGCTTCATCCCCCACACAGTTTGGTAAGTTAACATGGACGAAGGTGTTTCCCAGAGGGAAAGCAGGTCTTATGTGTCAGGTAGTGTTGCTAATTCTCTGTCACAGGTTGGGGTTTCATATATGGGGTGAGGCATCTCCTGGAATATATGGTTGCCACCTTTAGCTTCTTCCCTGTCTCTCTGTGTTTAGTACTCTTTTTTTCTACCTCTCTTTGAGGGTGTAGCCAGCACACATGCTATATGTCTGTCCAACTCAAACCCTTCACCCCTTGATTCTGTATTTGAAGCTATTGAAGTCAGTGCTCCATTACAGTTGGGTTCAAAAGGCTTGGGCAACAGTAGGCTGGTCTGCCCTTTGCCCTAGATCCTTATTTAATTGGATTGAGTTTTGTTTTTTTTTGTTTTTTTGGGGTTTTTTTTGTTTGTTTTTTTTTTTTTTTTTTTTTTTTTGGTTTTTCTAGACAGGGTTTTTCTTTTTTTTTCTGGCTGTCCTGGACTCGCTTTGTAGACCAGGCTGGCCTCGAACTCACAAAGATCCGCCTGCCTCTGCCTCCCAAGTGCTGGGATTAAAGGCGTGCGCCACCACCGCCCGGCTTTGGATTGAGTTTTGAATACGGAAAAGTTTTACCTTCTTCTTCTTCCATAGTATAATAAAAGATGGATCTTACATTATTCTATAGAAATTATATGGAATATTGTCATTGACATTCTCTCTCTCTCTCTCTAGCTCCCTCTCTCCCTGTCTCTGTATTCCCTTTCTCCTCCCCCCATAAGTTCAGACACAGAAACCTCTAGGACCCCTTCACCAGCTAAGCATTGCCTTTTGTCACGCTGTGTACCTGTTTAGACATATTTTTATGTGTGGATTTCATAGACGAACTTCATTTGTCTTCCTTAGTTGCTCACCATCTTTTTTTTCCCGTTTTCTTTTCTTTTTTTTAATAATTTATTTTTTATTTCTTCAAGTTACATCTCAATCACAATCCCCTCCCTATTCGCCCCTCCAGTCCCACCCTTCCACCCTCCTCCCCCTCAACCCCCCCATCCTCTTCTCTTCTTTTTTTTTTTTTTAGATTAAGGTATTTCTTTTTTCCCCCCAACAGCTCTCCCTTTCAGTCCAAAAAGCTCTCCCTTTCAGTCTTCCTTAGTTGCTCACCATCTTTTTTTTTTTTTTGAGACAGAGTGTCTCACTAACTTTAGATCATTCCGATTGGGCGAGACCATCTGGCCTGAAAGCCCCAAGACTCCCCAAGTCTCTACCTCTCCAGTGGTGAGATTATAGCACACAGCTTTTTATATAGATTCTCAGATTCAAATTCAGGTCCCCATGCTGTGTGGCAAGTATTTTACCCATTGAACCAACTCCCCAGTCCCTAAGCATAGTTTTCTAACATTGGAATAAGACTTCGCCTCACAGCTTGGTGCTCCTCTTCAGTCTTTTCCTCAGTGACTCTCTAGCTAGGCAGTCACCACACACTTGTGATATTTTACCTCGGGGCATCTTGTTCTTGTTCTTGTTCAGTCATTCGCATTTAAGGGGACCCTCTACTCCTCCATGTTGAGAGGTGCACCCAGCTCACTGCCTGAAGAACTTGGTATGTTGAGAGGTGCACCCAGCTCACTGCCTGAAGAACTTGGTATACACAACAGCTCTGGATGGGGCCAGCTATAATGTGCCTTGTCAGGCTCTCCCAGTCTTTTGTTTTCCTGCACATTTGAATAATATGCCTGAATACCATGGCAAATGCTGCAGCCAGTGCAGGCTTGGAATCCTTGCCTAATTAACCATGTCTAACAGGGCCTGCTGCCCTGTCCCCTTCACCTCCTTCACCAGCACAGAAGTGAAGATTCTTTTATCTTTCTTCAAAATTGACTTGCTTTCCTGACCTTCCAGTGGCTTCTGCCTTATCTGTTTACCTCCTGTGCCTTTGTAAGACTCTTCACATTCAGTGGCACCTCCTCCCTGATAGTAATTAACACATTGAACACTGAAGAAATAGCTCTTCTTTATGCAAAATGCTAATGGAGATATTTTTCTCCTCCACTAATTACACCACTGTATTTTACTGATCTATGTTGACCTAACAGGATCTTTCTGGTTCTTTTTTTCTTGCATCCCTCCCATTTTATTATTTTCCTTCCTATTATTGTTATTGGAAGAGCCAGTACAGTTTGGGGACTGTTTGGGCAGCAGAGTATGAGATCATTACAATCAGAGGCCATCACTCTTCTCTTCAGAGCCTCTGAAGTAACATGTGTATTTGCTGTCACTCTCCTCGTTCTGCATCGGGCAACTCTTTGTTAGATGTGAGTCTGATCTGTTGGGGATGTGTGCTCTCCTTGGAATCTAAATATTCTGCCTCGGTAATTACACAGATGGGGCCCTTCCATGACTTCTTCCACAGAGGGCTGAAATCCCAGCAGATTGGTCCTAGCCCCTCATCCTGTTAGATTCTCAGGCAGCCGAGCCCTTGCCTCCTCCAAGCAGACCCTGGCTGTATTTATCACCATCCGTTCAGGCTTAGGACATAAGCTGTAAGGAATACAGGTTCAAAGAGCTGGAGGTGTGCTGAGGAGGTCGGGGGGTGGGGGGGACGGCGATAAAAACAGGAGCAAAGAAAACAGCTTCTGCGAAGGGCTCTGGCTGGAATAATGATAGGATCGTCTGAATCGATACGTCTCTTGTCAGATGCACGTCTGATGTTTGAATCAACCAGGCCTTTCTGCAGGAGATTTTCTCAGGAATATTGAATTATTTATTATTTGTACCCCCCCTTCCTTTCTGATGATTTTTTTTCCCTCTGACTTAGTAAAATTTGTTTTTCATGCTGCTGGGTTTCACTGTTTTCTGCTCTTTGATAAATAGCAGTAATTGGGCGTATAGCAGAAGTTGTGTACAAATGTGCGACTTCAATTACATCCAGAGCATTTTTTTCTTATATTGATTTTTTTTCTTATAAGATCTAGTCTCTATAGCCCATAGTGCCGAGTATTTTAAAGAATTACTCTTTGTCTGCGAGTGTCAGCACGCCCTCTCTATGTGTCTTTTTTAAAAAATATGATTCTTTCTTTGCTCCATGTTGTATTTACCGGGGGCTGAGAAATGGTGAGCTACACCTGACCAGTCTTGCCAGGTGTGTCTCTCACCTGGATGCTGCCTGGACTTGTCACCACCTGTGACATCCCAGACTGCTATTATAAGTAAGGGAGCGGTGAAGACAAAGAAGGTGACTTTGTTGAACCAGAAACTGGTGTGCATTAAAACGTGCAAGACAGGGGTCCCTATGAAAACTGAAATCAGAACAGAAACAAGAAGATATGTGTGCGCCATCGATGACTTAGGAGATGTTTCTGGATACTCAGTGCTTCTCACATTGAAGCGCGTCTTGTTTAAGGCATTTGTAGTCTGTGTCTCCGGCTAGCCCAGTCATTGTTTCAGTAGAGCTGACTATCCGGACTCATACATCATGAGCAGGTAGCTCCTCGGTGTTCAGGCAGAGCCCGTGGAAGTGCTCATCATAGCTTGGACACAGTGACATTTCGTGGCACAGCCAAGGTTTATAAGGCAAGAATTTGATGATGGACAATCTTGAAATAACTGCTTGGAATGACCAGAATCTACAAGTTGTGGACATAAGCGAGGGCCAGAAACCCTGGAGTGTCCTAAGTTTCCAGAGACTTCAGACACACTCAGACTCCAGCCATAGATTCCCATTGACCTGGGGACAGTCTTGGCCAAGAGCCAGTTGCGCAAATAACACATGGGCATGGGGTCTTTGGTAGCCCCGAATTTCTGAACCATGGTATTCTGCTGTCATCAGCACATTGTTAAGGAGTGAAATATCATATGGATGTTGAATTACACTTTTAAGGGCATGTAAGTAGAGGAGTTTGATTTCAAAACAAAAACAAACAATAAACAAAAAATATTTTGAAGGGGAGCAGAGGACTTTAAGGATATTTACAGGTATGGTATGCAGACATGCATATTATTTTATTCTATCCCCAGTCCCTAAAGCTGTAGCTGTTTTATTTTCCTCAGAGACTGGAGCATAGAATCAGAACTCTCTGAGTTTGATAAAGGAGTCGAACTCCAAGTTATTCTGCTGCAGGTGATTACGCTGAGACTTAAAGAGACAAAGAGAAATCAAGTTGGTGTTAGCTTCAGGTGTGTCTCTGGACTCTACTGTGCTTCTACATATATGCCCTCCTCTCTCTGTATGTGTGTGTGTGTGTGTGTGTGTGTGTGTGTATGCGTGCGTGCACGCACCACTTGGATAAAACTGCCCCTCTCCTCCCCAGTGGGCTGCCAGTCTCAGCCTTCAGACAGCCTTATTGTCTTAGATTTCTTTTCCTATCATGTAGGTGTCTATACCACGCCACCCACGCCAGAGAGCCAGTGAGCTGTGAAATATATTCATTGTTAGGGTACCCAGGAAATGGCGGCAGGCATTCACAGGTAATAGCGTCGGACAGGCAAGGGAGACCGCCAACATTACCGCCATTATTTCAGTTGCCTTTTTCATTATAGGTTCGGGAAATAGGCAGCAATTCGATTATGGCATGATTTGGGGTGGAATTGCTTGCACCCCTAACCCTGTCACTGGGGGATCCAGTTAGAAGTCAGCTCAAATAAAGTTTATAGTGCATTAACTGGACAGAGTACAGCCTCGCCGTACAAAGCAGAGTGTGATTTCTCATCTTCCAGTGGTTTGTAGCTGCAGCACAGATCTATCTGTACCTTAAGGCACAGGGAGGATTGGCTGAGATGTATAGGAGTGAGCCGAGGCAGCCAATGGCAAGCTAACCCCTCCCCTTCCATGTGCAGCTCTGGGCTCCTCGGCAGCACTCTGAGCCAGTGTGATTAATAACACAGAGACATCCTGCTTGTTGGATTATTAATTTCCCATCCTCTTTGCCTTATTTTTTTTTCTTGGTACATATTCCTGATGTTTTTCTTTTCCCCGTTTGCTTTTTTTTTGCCCTTTGCAAAGCCTGGCCATCCCTCCTTTTCCCTCCTGTGGCCCACCCTCTTGCCCATGGAGCTAATCTCTAGCAAGTAACACTGACACCGGACACTCAACCTTGTGCGTGCTGGCTTCACACTTGGGGTGAGTGTATTGCCTCCCACTGGGGATTGTGGTTCTAAGAGAGAGAGAGAGAGAGAGAGAGAGAGAGAGAGAGAGAGAGATTTGTACTCTGCTGTGTTTGTTTGATTTTGGCCTTTTGTTAGGGGTGCCCTACAAAGCAAGGCTAGTTACTGAATAACTGTACCCTACCCCAATCCAGCTGCCATACAGAGAAATCTGATCTCTCTTCTTTAAGTAATCACTTCTCACCAGTACTGCACATCAAAAGTACACATTGCAAAAGACAGAAAGAGGAAATGAAAAGAAACCATGGCAGATAACTGCATATCTGCTGTTACTCAGAGATACTTGGGCTGACTGAGTTTCAGCTGACCCTGGATTTGAGGAGTGTACTAAAAGGGAGTGTGGAGGCTTCCACCAGGCCTTGAGAGACTTGGGGGACTTTGCATCAAAACTTCTGTCACCAGCTGTACTCTTCGGTTGCCTGATTTACATTCCTGCTTGTGAAGGGAAGAAGTGCTTGATGATGATTCAGGGGAAAGTGGGGCAAACCATGGGGTTCAGCTTCTCCTGTCAAGGCTGTGCCTACTAAATATCAGCAAGGAGGTCTCTCCATTGCCATTTGCTGCTCATGTGTCAGGTTGGTGGAACAGCAATGGAGGAGCCAGCAGGACTACTTTCTTCCCACATTCCACAGGGCCCTAAGTGGGTCTAGCTTTCTCCTCTGTTTGCTCACCCTCTCAACTGTCTCTCTTCTTGGAAACCAGTGCAATTTAGCTGAAGATAGGGAGAGGCCCTATATAGTTTGCACAAGCTGCTACAGCACAGAGCACATTTCTCAAGGAAAACTTGGGGATTTGGGGGTTGGGTTTTTTTTTGTTTGTTTGTTTTTTGTTTTTCCCCTAAGAAACCCACCTTTTTTGAAGATTACCTTAAAACAAGAAAAAGTCAAGAGAATGGAACTGAAGGGATTTGACACAATTGTTCTCTTCATTTACATAACCAGCATAAGGCAGACAAATCTTCCTTCAAGTTGATTATCTCTTTGGTATATTTTGAGTGTGTGTATATGTGCTTACCTGTGTATAAAATGTTTGAAAATTCTCCAGTGAATTCTCAGAAACAAAAATACTTCTCATTTTTTTGTTTTTGTTATTGTTATTGTTTGTTTGGTTGGTTTGGTGTCGTTTTTGTTGTTGTTGTTTTGGTGGTTTTTGGCATTAAAAAGAAAAAATTACTACAAAGAAAATGAGTTTTCCTTGATAATTTAGGTTTAACTATGTCTTAAGGAATGTGATAAGTAGTAAGGTTTTGTTTATGTAACACCACGCACTAGGTATGCACTGGCTGTTTATTTCCTCTGTCTACATCACCCTGCAGATAAAGAAATAAAGGCTCATATGAAGGGGGGGCAACATTCTACCTTCCTCTGCTCAGAACTATCATGTGTTAAAACACAAAGAAATAAGGAGCCAGTTAGACTTACCAGAGTCTTCATGTGAGATCCCCAGTTAAGTTTTCTTTAGGTTCTAGCTCTTCCTTTGGGAATAACAGGTGTGATATTTTTTACTGGATGGCCCACTGAGAGGTAAAATTAAAGACAGGCACATGAAAACTGGCCCTCAAATATAGACAGACAGAATGCTCAGAAGTCTGGGCATAAAGAATAAATATGTTTGAGGTAAAATACACTCCTCTGGAACTTTTATTCTGAAACAGCAATGACAACAACAACAAAACCCTGTAATATATCTGTAGTGAGAGCTGACTTTTTGTTATTAATATTATTTTGGGGAAAGGCATATATGTATACTTATATATTCACATATATACACACATATATATATGTATCTATACACACACACACATATATATATATACTGCTCAGAAATATTTGGGCAGTTAGAGTAAAGTATGATGTTCATGTTTTAAAGAATTTTTTTTAATATCCATTTTTATTTTGTTTAGTATCACTGCATATTGGGGGGAGGAGGACACATGCATGCCACAGTGCATGTATGTGAGATAGTGAGAAACAACTTGTGAGAGTTCTCTTCTTCTACCATGTGGGTCATTGCGTGGCAACAGGCATCATTACCCACTGGGCCATCTTGCCAGCTCAAATGATCATTTTTATTGTATATGTGGCATGCTAAAAATCTAATACTGCCTGCTGTGTTGTTCTTAAAATGTGGGTTTATGACACAAGCTCAAAGAGAGAAGTATTTCTTGGATTGTTTTCATTATGACTCTTTATAAACCTTCAAGGGAGAAAACGTCATATGTGGTGAAAGACTGCTCCTCTCACTCTTAAGACCATGAAGCTCTGCTCCTCTTATTTTTCCCATCTCCCTCCTAGCCCTTTTTCCCCAATTCATGTAAAGGAAATCTGCTCAAAGCCTATTCCTATTTTGTACTTGAGAAAGATCAAGGCAGAGGGGCCTTCTCTCAAGGACCTAAAATTACATTCCTAACAGAGTGAATCACATCTGGGCTTTAAATACCACCTTATCCCTGCACTCCTCATTTTTTCGAAGTTGCTTAATGTTTCTTTGTGATAGCCTGGGCTCTCCTTCATTCTGCTACCAAAGTCCTTCTGATATGAGTCAGAAAACAGTGAAGTTGGTAGAGGCCTTATCAGGGTTTGTGGAAAACAGTCTTTATAACCAGACTGGGTAGAAGTGCTATGTGTTTGGAAAAGACCCTTCCTTCCCCCTCTTTAAAGAAGCCTCCCTTGAATCAGGGCAAGATGCATCTCCTACCCCAGACACTGCTGGTTAGTTGTTCTTAAAATACACCTTTGTTTTGTTTCTTTTTTACACACACCTTATACAGACAGACTCAGAAGAAATGTATCCCCCCCCCATTCTCCTGTGCTTATAGAGATCAGATCAATTGTTTATGCACAGCGAAGTAAGTGAATGGGCCACATCCTGTTAGGAGCCTGAGCCAAGCAGCCTCTGGAGTTTCGACCCCACTGTCTTGTGCTTTGAAGCAGGCTGAGTATGGAGCAGCACAAGGTGGCTCAGGGTTAGTGTTGACTAACATAGAATTTCCGAAGCCTAATTCAAAGTTCTATGGTGAAGCTGAGAGTTTGCACTGGACCAAACTCCCAGGTGTTTCCGACTCCACCATTCAGAGAGCCAGGCTGAAGGGCAGGTGGGCATGGACAGCTTGGGTCTTTGCAAAGTCTGGGATGCTTGACACTTTAACTGAACCATAGGCCTTTATGAGACAGACACGCTACCTACTGCGCTAACGAGGCACCTGAACCATAGGCCTTTAAAGGTCTGTCCATATAGTCTTTCTCCTGCCTCCCCCCCCTTGCGCTAATGTTTGTGTTCTCAAATGTACTTGTTTCTCCCTCACTCATCTCGAATGTTCTCCGTCATCTTTTAAGTTTTAGCTTATGTACAGCCTCTTCTGTGAGATCCGTCTGCAATGGTGGTTCCTTCAAGTCTGAATCCTTGTAGCTCCTTGGCTGATGATGCCATCCAACTGTTCATATGTGTTTCTCCTTATCATCATTGACCCCCATTATTAGTTTTATTTCTCTAAGACAGAGATGAGCCATGCACTTCTATTTATCCCAGCATTTGGCCAACAGAGAGGAAAGTGTTGCCAGGGTCAGGTCATTCTGGGGTAGTCAGAGAGATACCTTGTCTCCAAATAAAATAGAAACAACACAGCAGAAAAAAAGATGCATGTCAGTTCCCCAACACCGCCTGTTGGTTGTATTTCCCACAGTCACACCACACAAGTACTTTAAAAAAAAATCATTATTAAGTCTTTCTGAGGCCAGTGTGAGTTATGAGAATAGGCATGTAATGGTAAAGATCAAATGTTGGAATCAGAAAATCCCCAGTATCTGAGTGTTTGTACAGCTGTATATGAGCATTTTATTTGTTTTGTTTTCGCCTGGAGGGCAGTTCATTTTCTTGCTCTGAAACTCCTCACCGTTATAATGTGCCTTTGTAAGCGGCCAGAATGAATAGATAGCAACAGTGGCAGCCCAGCACTACTTCTGTCCCCCACACACAAGTGACACAAGTGTGTCCTGCACATACTTGCTCCTTTGCAAAACTTCAGCGCACCCGAGGACTGTGTTGTTCTCCTTGTTGTGTCCTGGGATAGTCAAACTTGCTCGCAGTGGATTGGAAGTGGAGAGGAGACCCCTCAGGAGCTTTAGGGAAACCGAGGGAAGGATTGCTTTGTGTGGGGGTCTCACTGGAATTATAATATGTGTTTTCTTCTGCATTGGAGTCACAGGAAGTGTGTGTGGGGGGGGGGGGGAGGTGAGTGACACTGCCTCAGCATCCGCATCCTGTTTGCACTATCTCAGCTTGCCTGACCTCTTTTTTTTCTGTGTGTGTGGGGGGGACTAGTATGGGTTTACAGACCTTTTCTAGAGAGCTTCACACCTCTCCTCCCTTCACTATGTTCTCTGTAAGCCACTCATTCTAAGAAGCCTCATCTGGCTTCAAAGGGAGTTTCTGACCAGCAAGCAGCCTTTCTTCCCTCTACCCATGTCATACCGTCCTAGACTTTTCCTTTAAAATGTTACAGTGGTCTGAGGTCATCATGCACGCGCTCTGTGTTTTTGTCTACTCCTCTAGGAGAAGCTGCGGGTGCTCCCTATTTCTCCTCTATTGTGCTCTCGGAACCCAGTTCAGTGTACCATAGTTACAGAATACAAGCCATGCATTCAACTTCCGTGTTACCCTAGACTTTGCTGTGGTGTTTATTTGTGTTCTGAGACAGTCTTGCTATATCTCACACCCTTGAACTAACGACACTCTTATTTCTGCTTTGTAAGTACTAGGATTGTAGATGCTGGAAACTATGCTTACCTGCTAGACCTTTTTCTCAGGTCTCTAATTTACTTTCTCCTTCCATCCTTCCCTTCCTTCATTCAGCAGTTACTATGTGTTGGCCCCCATTGGCAAACTAGGAGGTCATCTGTAAACACAATATCCAAGAAAGCCCTGCCCTGGGGATTTATAGTACAGCCTTGCATCTGCCTATTAACTTTCTACATGTCATTCTTGAGCGTTTCTTGGCCATGGGCCATCTGTTATGTCAGTTTGTCCCAACATCTAATTCAGTTCTTTACAGAGTTCATATTCAAAAGAAATTGACTGCCCAAGTGAATTCTCCAATATTTGTTCTGATTTTTCCAGTAGTACTACAGAGCTGATGAGTCCAGAACACTCAAACGTTTCTTAACTGATAACAATTCTCAGAGTGAGTATAGATATTCTAGCCTCCTGTCTTCACATAACCATTCCAAGTCCGGGGAGGAGCAGATAGGTTTTGGTTATTCTTCCCCAAAGGCCAGGCTGCCGTAAGTCACTGAAGGGAATCTTGTTTTTTTTTTTTTATAAATTATTTTTTTTCTTCAAGTTACATCTCAGTCACAAACCCCTCCCTATCCCGCCCTTCCACCCTCTTCCCCCCAGAAGTTTCCCCTTTCAGTCCAACAGATGGTTCTGAAGGGAATCTTTTAAACAATTTACCTGTGAATTAAAAAGGTACCCAGCCATTTGGTACCATTTAATCTCATTTAAAATTGAGAGTGTGGCAAGTGCTTGATTTCAAGTTCTATGACCAGACTCCATGTTTTGACCTCAAGCTAGCCCAGTGAATGGATGGATGTTCATGTGTCAAACAAATTGACATTTTCCAGTCTTGGTTTTCTTGTTTATTGGAAGCAGGCCTGAGATATGCTGAGTGTTCTGTGTGTGGGGGGGGCATGCCTGGGACAGAACCAGCATGGTGCCTAAGAATCCCAGTTAGCCTGGTTTTGGTTTTTGGTCTCAAGTACATGTAACCATGGAAACTTTTGTGGAGAAAGCAAGCTTTGATTTCTGACCCAGCAGGGGTCTAAGCCTCCCACACCTCATAGAATTCCAGCTTGCATCAAAATAAGGCCTAGCAAGGTAGAGCTAGGACACCAGCCTCTCATGGATAGTGACTAGCTGTTTACACTCTGCTGGTGTACCATATGACTGTCTCATTGTATCCCTTCCCCACCCCCACCTTCTAACATTGGATCCTGCTGTTACTTACGTTTTCCACCATTCCTGATCAAATATCCATCAATTAAAATTTACCATTGATGTAATTTAATGTCCAGACAGGAAGGGTGTGAAGCCACCATGAATATCATTTTCATGAATCTAAAAAGGACACACGTGTCATGTCTATCAAGATATGTCCAAGTATTTTTTTTTACATCACAGCATGACATTGTTTTCTACAAACTTCATGCTCTATAATAAAGTTACAAAAAAATCAAACAAACAAAAAAACTAAACCCTGGGAACAGCCATCATATACTGTTTTAATAGTTTACAATTTTCCATTAAACTACATTCATAGTTATCCTGGAGCATATATGGCTCATGGATGTGGTTTGGATATGACTACAACCCACCACTTCCTCTCAGCTTCTCAAAAGAGGTATGATGCTAAGCCAGGTCCATTAAATGGTCTGTTCTAGACCTGCATTCGTAAGTGGTAGTCAGGGAGTCGGCTTTCTTGGTCAGTATCACCCTACTGTTGGATTACCTACTACCTACTTTGCAGGGATTAGTATCCAGTTGACACAGGGACATCCTTGTTAGAGACTTCCTGTCTTTTCCATAAGTTGGCAGATTGTGGCCCATGGAGGCCCTCCCTGTTGTGGCTCTCTGTGCCCAGGGGCAGATGTAGCCTCTGACCCTCCCAGAACATATTGCTTCTACAGAAATCCTCCATGTCTGTGGGCACGCATAATAACAAACCACATTACATGTCCGTTCTAGGAACTCTAGCTGGAGCAGGCATGCAGCCTGGGAGAAATTTACTTCTCTTAGTCCAGATCCTTATTTTAAACACAGGGCAGGGGAAGGCCGTGGCTCACAGGATTCTGGAAGAGGGTTGAAGTTAACTTCCTGAGAATGTGCTACCCTGCTCATCATACTGTTCTGAAACACCTATGATCCTGTGCCCAGAGGAGAATGCTTCTGTGGGTTCAGCTACTGTGTCCAGACCATCCACTGAGATGTCTGGGATAGAGCTTCTTAAAGGTACAGGCTTCCTTGTCTTAGGCTAGGTTTTCAAAAGGTTTCTCTGAAGACCAAATGCAACTTCTGGACTTGGAGTGATTCTCTCGTCTGCTGTTTGAAAGGGAAAGTTGCCAGATATGAATAAAAAGAAATGATGGTAACGCTGTTCCAGTAAAACTTACTCAAAAAACAGGAGTGAGCTGAACTCCTTGGACCATAGTTCAAAATCCACAAGGACTGAGCCCATGATCACAAGTATGTGAGTCTTGGGTCTGATGGTAGACATGAATTATAGATGACGGCCAATAAATAAAGAAGTGGGTGGAGGTGGGAAAGGGTATCGGAAAGTGTTAAGAGTTAAGAACTAGTACAATTGGAAGCTGCTCGTGGAGAGGTCAGGGCTGAACGTGTCATAAAGATACTTAAGGAATAAAGGTAATGAAAGGGAGGAAGATAAGAGATACATTTGCCAGGGGATAGTGCACCACAATGTAGTAAAAGTACCAGGAGATAAACCTGGGAATACAGTTGGACGAACACCAGAGTCAGCCTGTCTCACTGGACTGCATCCGCAACAGCCCTAGGACGTCCATCCAGTGTAGTGTTTCTAGTAGGCCATTTGGGTAGCTTTAGATTTGCACAAGAGTTACAAAGATAATATTGCAGGTCCCAGTCTTCCATGCATCTTCTGCCCTATGCTGTCCACATCTTAGATCATTAAGGGACATTTATCATGTGGAATGAACCAGCAGGGTAACACTGTTAACTCATGTCGCTATTGTTTCAAACATTGTTACCTTTTTTCCTCTTCCCTACCTCCTGGCATCCCATCCAGAATCTCATCTTGCTTTTCCTGTCTTGTCTCCTTGGTTTTCTCTGGCCTGCTGCTGTCCCCAGATTTCCTCTGTTTTTGATGATCCTCATGGTTGTGAGGAGTACCACCCGGGGTTTCATAGCGTGACTCTCCACTGAGTGTCTGCCTGATGCTAAGGCTGGGTTTGTGTTGTTTGGATAAGAAGACTGCAGAGGTGAAGACAGTAGTACCTATTTTTAGAGCAACTTAGCAACCATGATCAGGCAGAGGATCATTGCCTGAGCCCTGTGGGCTATTTCCCAAACATATGGACCCTCTCAGTTACACTCCCTGCTGCCTCCTTTGAAAGGAAGTCTCTATGACAAGTCTTCGCTTAAGGTATGAGCAGACACGTGTGATTTTCTTGAGATGTTGGTGCTTGCCCAATGACAGGCATTTTCTGTTCCATGAGGCACTCAGAGGGTTGGGGCGGGGGGGTGCACATAGAGTCCTGTGTGATGGGGCTTGACCTCTGACTCCTGGTCAATGGCCTGAAAACTCAGTGAGGAATGAGTTTGATCTCTTTTCTAGCATCTTCTTGGTACACTTTAAACTATGATGGTACTGAAGGGAAACTCCAGAAGCCCCAGATCCCAGCACCCACTGGTTTAGGCAGGATCGTTTCATCTGTGCTCTGCTGCCGTGCTAGGATTCTTGAAGTTCAGGACTGTAAAGCAAATGCACTGCTCTCACTGGTGCAGGATTTAACATTTGCCCTTTCCCTGTTATTTTACGTCACGTGTGTGTGTGTGGGGGGGGGAGATCCTTCTCCCTCAGACACGCAGCACCCACTGACAGGTGGCAGGGCATTCCTTGCCCATCAAACCCAAATGAGTCCACTTCTCCAGCCCAATGCACCCTAGGCTTTCTGGTGTCAGACTACAGGAATGATGTTACCAGAGACAAAAGGACACTGTCGGCATGTTATTAATGTTAAAAATTGTTGACATTCCACGCAGTATGTTTTTCTAATTAGAGCTGAGCCGTGGAGTACTATTCCCATAATCAACATGGGAATGGAAAACTCAGCAAAATTTCATGTATTTGCAATGAAACTGCTCCCCGGCAACATAAAAATGGTTTTTATAACATAAAGGCTGTAATTAGAATAAGTCAAATCAGTTGGAAACGATTAAGGCCAGAGTCTGCAAAGCTGCCTTCTAAATATTTGTCTGGAGATTAGCCTACTCCTGCAGCCTGGAGAAGCATCTTTGATTTACTCATATGGCTTGACATGGCAAAGATAATCTTGCAGCAGGCAAATGAACCTAGATTTAGATGTGCACACTGGTCTTTGCTGCAACTTGACAGGAGGCAGCCCATTGGAAGAGAAGTCAGAAAAAAATGAATATAGGGTCACATTAGACAAATTGCTTTTAAAAAATGCACGTTCCACGATCATCAATTTAAATTCTTTTCAAATGTGCTAGGTCTTTGAAGCTTTTAGGATGCACTTTAAAAGTCCACGTGGAATAATTTCCCTGCATGTCAATGCGACAGTTGATGTGCATCTCATTGTACTTAAAATTATAGTCCTGAGATGAGACTTGGTGCTTGCTGCTTGTCTGACATCAGCTATTAAAATACAAGTAAATCTTGGCAGGTGAAAATTTAAAGAAGAAAAGATTACATAAGAAAATTCAGAATTGTTAATATTAATTTGCTAAACAAGGAGATATTGAGTGTGGAGAGTTCTCCAGTCCCTTCAATAAGATGCTGAGATGGGGACCTGCCCCTTATTCTTGATGGAGGATGAGAACGGTGGTTGGAATTGGGATAAAGATAACAGTATAAGAAGTTACTAAGTATTTCAGCTCAGAAGTCTTTTGAGGCCAGGTGATCAGGATGAGGAGCAGACTCTTTTTACTGCATCCTCAAGAGCACCAGATTAGCACTATAATGGGTGGGAAGGAGGAGTAAAGGAAGGAGAGAAGGCAGGAAAATCACAGCTTTTGAGTTTGGGCAGGAACATGCATGGCTTCTTGCTTTCCTTTAGAAGAATAGTGTAATCCACCCTGACAGGTTCCCCACTCATTTGTAAACCCTTCCAACTCCCAAACTTGTGTGCATGTCTGTACTTAGCCATTGAAAATATAATCAGCCTAATGCATTCTCTTACTGAATTTTAAACCAGCCCATTAAAACTCCTTTAACGTGCTAAAGTCAGCTTCAGAGAGGGTTTCCATTTCATCTTTATTGAGCTGATGCTGTGGTTGCTCTCCCCTTACACCACAGTGAGCGCCTGTCAATAATTCAATAGTGTTGCCTTGACGGGCCCATGCCTAGCCTAGGCTTTCAACCCCGCCAAGCAGCTTGTCAAAGCCTGATGCTCTGTCAATGACCGACTGATCTATTCTGCATGAGTCCCCTCCCTCAGCTCTTGATGTGTCCCTGGGAATAAAAAGAAAGCCATTTCAGAAGTGAACCCAGTGAGAGGCACCTGTTTGTAGAGAATCTTTAGTGAGGGCAGGTCACACCAGTGCCGGCTGGTGTTCAGCACAAGTTGCCATACTTTGTTTGGTTGAGACAGCATGAGGTCTCTGTATGTTCACATGGGATCCACTCAGGAGCCCATTCATGGCACTGGGGAAGGGTTGTTCTTGTCATCCTAGTAGCTCTCTTTTTTACAAATCTTTGTGTCATATCTGCTTCGTAGTCACAGGAGTCCGTGAGCTCATGGATCTGGTTGAAGGAGAACAAAATAGGAATCAAGTAATGCTCCCACACCTTGGCTGAGCTGCATCCTGCATCCCCAGGGCCTATGATTTCCAGACTCCATTTGTTCATAGAATGTCATGAGTCTATGTTGGCTAAAGAATTCTAAGAAAACTATATTAAAAATAAAAACAAAACCACAACCTCCCTAGTCATATATATATGTATGTATTTACTATAAAAAGAACAAATCATTTGTATTTTTTAGTCTTGTCATACATTTATTATTTGAAAATTGCTGAAATGTATATAATATGACGTGATCATATTTACCCTCTACACTCTTCCCCTTCATCTTTCTGTACCCCCCAACACATCTCCTTTCCAACTTAATGTCCTAGGAATGGGTTTTCCACAGTTATCCACTTAGCCTATGCTATGTCTAATCCTTGAAAATCATTCCGACCAAGATGTGCCAAACTCAGAGATTAAGAGCACTGGCTGCTCTTCCAAAGGACCTGGGTTCAAATCCCTGCACCCACATGGCAGTTCACAGCTATCTGTAATTGCCAGCATGGTGGCGCATGCCTTTAATCCCAGAACCCTGGAGGCAAAGGCAGGCATATCTCTGTGAGTTCGAGGCCAGTCTGGTCTAAAATGTGAGTCCAGAACAGCCAGGGATACACAGAGAAACCCTGTCTTGAAATCCGAGAGAGAGAGAGAGAGAGAGAGAGAGAGAGAGAGAAATGTATACTCTATGCTTAAATACTGGATTTTCTGAGTCCCTATGTTACTCCCCCCCCCAAGACAAGCTTTTTTTTTTTTTCTGGGATAAATAACAGTTTTTGAAGGTGTGCTGCTTTCTTGTTGGAGCTGTCTCATTCTGTGGTGACATCTACATTGTTAATGGGTGTGACTTGTTCTTATGCATACTCTTTCCTGAGGATCCACCTTCAAATCTGTGCTCTTCCCTCTCCTCATACCAGAGTGGATCCAGCTTGTAGGGATGGTTGAAATAACACAGTGTGTGAGGGATTCAGCACCTTTTTCAAAGTGAATGAAAAACCTGTTGCCATGGAACCCTCTTGCATCATTTACCCACAGACTATTCAAGTCCCGAGAAAGTAAATTAGCAGCCAGGGTTTGATTGCCTCACCAGGAAACAGCAGAGGGTTGAACTGTCCTGGTCATGGCATACCATGATTGATGAAGTGAACGTGCTAAATCAATGCCATGGCAGAGGAAGGAAATGTGTACTAGTATTGTAAGAATGGCAGATTGTTCCTGGGCCACCCTGTCAATGTAGAATAAGGAGTGTCCTAACAAGGGACATGGGTTGAATCATCAGTCCTCAGCTGGTGGGGCTAACAGAGAGGCAATGAAGACCTTTTAGAGATAGAACTAGCAGTGAAATAGGTGTCAGGGAGCAGGATCTTGGGACTATCTTATCTCTGATCATCTCTGCTCCTCTCTCTGTTTCCTGGCTATAAGTATGTGTGATGTTACTCACTTAGCATCACTCGCTGGTCGCTTCCTCTTAGTTATCACTGGCTGATACTTCCAAAACTGTGAGCCCGAATTAATCTTACCTCCTTAAGTTGTTTCTGTTTGGCATTTTGGGCACAGTTGCCAAAGTTAGTAATTTATCCCTGTTCCCCTTGAATTCCGGACAGTCCTAAGTAAGGTTCATGGAAGGACAGAAAGTGAGAGGGTCAGAGCCAGAGTTAGCCAGTAAATGCCTCTGTTGAGTCAGCTGATGAGTATTCTTATAGAGAAGCAGAGGCTTGAAGGCCCTGTTAAATTCCCATGCACTGGACTTTGGGTGGCTACTTAATCCACTCATTTATTTGTCTTTGAGCTTTACACATTCTAGGTAAAGCTTGGGTGAACACGCTCAACACCACTAGGAGATAGAACCATCTCTATTTAGAACTGGGAAGGACGAAGGAAGAGCATTAAGTTTTAGGGCTTTGTCACCTCATTTCCACCCCTCTTTCTGTATCTCCTGTTTGTAGCACTCTCCAAGGGGTTACAGCAGCATCCCAGGAACCAATGGATGCTACCCTAAGACCTGAGATCAATCCTGCCTCTGTCCTTTTATAAGAGAATAAGAAAATACTGTATTATGTTACTCCACCCACAAGCTTTAGTTTAGATTTGGTTCTCCCGGTTATTGTCTGCGTAGGGAACTAATCTCTCTCTCTCTCTCTCTCTCTCTCTCTCTCTCTCTCTCTCTCTCT
>CAJQZJ010031764.1:7294620-7318207 GCA_907164525.1 Lophiomys imhausi
TCTCTCTCTCTCTCTCTCTCTCTCTCTCTCTCTCTCTCTCTCTCTCTCTCTCAGCCCAGCTCCATTAGGGAATTTGTGCTGTGTGCACATGACTTGGCAATCCCACCTCTGGAAGCTCTATTCGTCTACTAATCTATGTTTTAAGAACAATTGGCATCAAGGGCTTTACTAATGCTGGGGCTCTTAGCATATTAGTTCCATTTGTGATGGGTAAGTGCTTTTGGAAATGATAAGACTTATCTAATGAAATTTATTTTTAAATGATTAGTCACAGCTTTTTCCTCCGAGAGATCAAGTCACCTGCCCCTCCTGTTACATAAGAGTGAAGAAAGGGACTCTTGGGGTTCATCGGTTTATCAGTATTTGAAGACTGCTGTCTAAGTTTCTCCTGTTTTAGTATCAATTTCACATCAGGTATTACAAATCTGAGTTTACACTTATTCCCCTTACACTGAATTGTTAATAGGATATGTTTAGGGGAAAAAAAAGGATTTGGTGTAGTTATGATGGTGTGGTTCTGCATTCCCACCATTTGTGAATATGAGTCAGGAGGATGGAAAGTTGGACTAGCCTAGGCTACACAATGCATGTTGAGTTCCATGTCACCATAGCAAAACCCTGTCTATACTTAAAAAATAAAGCAAAAGCAAGAGCAAAAAGCCTTTCTGGCTTCTTCTATAAAGTGAAGACATAGCATGCTGGGGTTCTTCAGAGACAGTTCAATTGATACGTTTATCATGCCTTCATGAAACCATGAGTTTGGTCCTTAGTACCCATGTAAAAGTAGTCAGATATGTTGGCAGCCATATATATAATCTTAACACCGGAGAGATGAAGACAGGAGAATTTCTAAGGCTCCCTGGCCGGGCAGCCTAACTACATCCGTTAACCCCAAGTCCCGGTGAGAGAAGATGCCTCAAATATTCAAGGTGAAGAAGGGCTAAACAATAATAGCTAATGTTGGCCTATGGCTTTCGTGCACACACATATATTTGCCCCTTGCATACATATAAACACATGCACACACACATGCACACACACATGCACACACATGCACACACATGCACACACAGAATTCTGTTTTTATGAATCTCTGGCCTATTGGGAAGCTTGATTACTTTTTAGTCCCTCTTCCAGCTCCATGACATCGACATGTAACATCTGGACATGAGCTTCCTAGTCCACATTCAACACACACTCAGGTCCTTCTTGACCTTGACTTAACCTATTCAGTTATCCACTGGGCACCACAGGGATCAGATTTACATGGCTGTCCTGTTCTATTGCAGAAAAAAACAAAAAACAAAAAACCTTGGCCAGCAATGGTGGCAAGCTGGATGCTTTTGTGTTATTATTGGGGCTGCTTATTCTTATCCACATCTCTCATGCTTATCAGACCCAAAGATGCCATTAACTCTTTCTCAGTGCAGACATGAGTTCATGTGGAGAATGGTAACCCTGGCACACAGCAGAAAACATCTGGTAGTGCATCCATTAGTCAGGCTGTTGCAGAGGCACCAGGAGCCCATGGGTCTGAAAACTAGGTTGCACATGACTCAGGAAAGGGACCCAGATGATGTTACCTTTTGGCCTTCATTTGGCTGGAGCTCATGTTTTGTCCTTGGGGTTTCTGTAACCTCCACAATGCCAGGTGTTATCACCAACCAACCCCAGGTGAGGCCAGCCTTCAGGACTCCCTCCCTCTCCCACAACAGCTTTCCCCATGCATACAAAGAAACGGATAAAGAGGATCTTTTGGCAGTTGCAAAGAGCAGAGTTTGTTGAGTCCTGGCTCCAGCAACTCTGCAAGCAGACATGCGCACTCTGCAAACCTTCAGAAGCCCTCTTGTCTGAAGGCTGCAGGAGGTTGGGCCAGAGAGGTAAGAGTGAATAGAAATGAGGAGGCCCCTGCAAACTGCTTTTGCCCAAGGGCTGGTTTTAATGAGCCTGTCCCTAATGAGTTGTCCCTGCAACTAGCTTCAGGCCTAAACAGATGAGGCAGGGATTCTGCTAAATTTTTGATAGGATTTGCACTGGTTTTTATGAGAAAGCAAGCAGTCAAGAGTGCAAAGTCGGGGTCATGAATCTTTTACGAGGGTGGACGGTTGTCCGTCTTGTCAACTGGAACGGGAAAGACCTAGTTGCTAATAGAAACCTTGGCCTCAGCCTTCCTTTCTCACCCACTAGATCAGCTAATTTGGTCAGGATGGCTGGCGATTTTATTTATTTATTTACTTTTTGATTCAAGACCTGGTCCGTGGCCCCCACAAAGAATTCATCTTAAAACTCCATCAAGGCGGTGACTTTCGTCATCCTGACAAATGATCTCGTGTGAAAACATCACGGGGTTTGTGGGGACTTTTCCCATGGCACACTGGGAAGGAAACTCCATCAAACACTTTAATTAACATCCTAGCCACCACCACCCTGCCCCCACTGGTACCCCCATTCACATCAAAATCTAAGCTTTCCTTTTCTGTTGAAAGAAAAAGTCTGGCCAAGGCTAAAATGTCATTCTTGATTCCTGTGGAGAAGCTTCTAATGTTTTCTAATATCTGTCAGTTGTGGGATTGAGTGGTACTAGAGATTCCATATACTCCCAATTTTTTCCTAATAAGAGTAACTGCCAATGAATACACTGCTTCAGTTTGATTCATCTACCAAAAGCCAATTTTCCTGGTGGCTCAGAAGGTTGCAGAACGTGCTTGATCAGAGGCGTTTATGGCATGCCATGAAGTACTATCCCCATTTTCTCTCTCACATGCTACCTTTCAAATTAATCATGTTAACCACGTAATCAATTTAAACGGTTCTGGCATCATGAGACCTCTGCCCTTCTTTGGCTTCTCTTTCCTTTTCCCCTTTCATGGTTTCCCTTGAGCTCGTGACTGGTCTATCAAAGTCCTTGAGTCTTTCTGGAGCATAAAACCCAGCAGCCCCATGTTGCATAACAAGTATCCATATCATATGATTCTGTGGTTTGTGATATATATTTTGCAATTCACTTTACTAACAAAATGTCACACAATTTGAACTGAGGGTGTACCTCAGCTGGCAGAGCGCTGGCTTAGTATGTACAAGGTTTGTTCCCCACCACTACAGAGAGTCTGCGTCAGGGCTCACACCTCACTATATTATCTATATGCTATGAAGGAAGGCAGGGAATTACATGTTCACCTGTAGCAAGTGGCTTTTATTATACTTAATTATACACTTTAATCTATTTTCCTGTACTTCATACCTCTACCTCCCTTCCACACTTTGTTCCTCTCAACTCCCCAACACTATGCAGGAGAGAAAGAAGGTTAAAGGTGAGAGGGGGTGTAGGTCTCTTTAGGCTACTTCCTGCTGATTATCAGTCTTCCACAACTACATAGCAGTTCAAGCCTAAGTTGGGCTACATGAGACCCTAACTCACAAAGAACAGCTATAAAATTTGAAATATAGATCGGCATATTTCCGTATATAGCTCTATTCTGTGGGCTTTACTTCACATGTACTGACTTACTTGAACCCCTTGAAAACTAAAAACCTTGGGAATTATCCAGAAGAGATCTCTCCTGCTTTGTTATAGATGGCAATTCAGTATAGAGAGAAGACCTCTATTGCATATAGTGTACATGAGATTTTACATAGTAAGAGATGCACAGAAAGCGCATGTACAGGGTTCCAAACTTCCTATAGCAGGGCATGCATATTTCTAGATCTCTACATTGCCTGGGGACATTTTTTCTCTGGTTTGAAATAAGAACTCTACCTATTTATTTTCAAGAGAAACTTGCAAAGTGTCTATCAGGGAATAGTGAAAGTGTTCTGTGCTGGCTCTGAGTCACAGATACTCATGTTTGCAGAGGTTAAACAAGAACAAGCATGCGCGTGGGGCTTGGTGAGTCATGTTATGGTCAACCAAAGTTATCTGGGATTATCCATTCAGACTGTAGCTTTTCAAGTATTCAGTGTGAAGGCCCATGGAAGTGTCCTACTGGCATTCATATATGCAGTCTCTCTGTGCATTCTTCTAATGTGAAATTGAGGAAGGATGGGTGTGCTGTAAGTGATAAAGGATCATCATTGCAAAGCATGTGATCATCATTGCTAGGGGCATATTTGACTCCATGCTGGAACACGATAGTAATGAATCCTTATAATCCTAGTGCTCAGGAGCATCAGGCAGGAGGATTGTGAGCTAGACAGGAACGTGGGATGCAAAGGGAGAACTTGTCTTACAAAAAAAAAAAAAAAACAAAAAACAAAAAACAAAAACAGTTTAAACAAACAAATAAACTAACTAAACTAGTTAGCAAGAGGCCTGGGAAGGTGGCTCAGCAGATAAAGTGCTTGATGAGCAAGCATGAGAACCTGAATTGGAATCTCAAGCATCTATGTAAAATCAGGTGTGGACAAGCACACTTATAGGCATATCACTAGCAGGTAGAGGCAAGCAGACTGTAGCATAAGCTGGCCAGCCAGCCTACTCAAAACAGTGAAAGATCCTGTCTCAAAATATAAGGTAGAAAATCCACTGGAAAGGCATCTCTCACATCCATCTCTGGCCTCCCCACATTCCTGCTGTTGTGAGTGGACCCTCACATACATACATACATACATACATACATACATACATACATACACACACAGAGAGACATACAGACACACATATATACACACATGCATGTACATACACAAATGAAATAAAATACATAGTTAGAAGTTTCTAAAGTTGGGGGAACAAAGTGAGAGTGGTGGAGACGACATCAGAGGATGGAAACAGAGGTGAGGATCATGGAAAGCAAAGCAAGGACTATCATCAGGAAAGTCACATTTTTCAGAATTTCTTTGGACCAGACTCTCACTACCTGGTTAATGTGTAGATGTGGCTCTGTCCCATCCAGCAATGCTTATAATGGTTTCAGAGTCTCGAGAACTACATTGCTACAGTGATTGGAGGAGAGAAAACCATCCCCTACTCTCATGGCCAAGTCTTGCATTAATGTTTTTTTTTTTCTTTTAGAAATAATGGAAAACAAAGCTCGTTGCTGCCTGAAGGCATGTTTTCTTGTTCTTGAAGGATGCTACATTTAAAGAGTATCCTGAGGAAGGAAGGGATGTTCCCTTGTAAAGGGTTAAGCATGTACCTGGGTGGCCTGAGATTAAATAAAGGAAGCTATCACAGTAATGTTAATGTGAATAGTGAGCAGTAGGTGGGGAAATTAGTAGTTGCACAGATGTCCTGTGCTTCCATGTGGCCAGAGCCTCTATCATCTTAGCTGATTGTGAATAGAATTCCCCCCTTCCCTTTGTCCCTCCTCTTCAGATCCCCAGTCTCACCATCCCCATGCTAACTGGCTCTATTGGAGGAAAGGAAAGCAGAGATCACAATATTTTCTCGGCATCTACAAAAACAGGAGTAGCTTCTGGGTATTGGACAAAGTTCGTCAAATAGACTTCTCAATATGTAATTGACACAGCATCAAATAATAGTGGTGGCCTGTGGGACCAAATGGCTGTCATCACCTGATTTGGAGTTGACAGTGTCTCCACACCAAAGAACTCACCACACACAGAGACTGTGCAGAAAAGTTCCTTTAATGCTCCTGGGATGCAAAGCACAGATGTCATCCTCTTGTTCCTGCCTTTGTCAGCGTGGGGGAACTTTTGAATCAAACCAAAGATGGACACGCTCACATCTCCTTGTGCCCACATTGTAATAATCAGTACTGTTTTCAGGTACCATTTACAGAAATAGGTTGTTGAACATTTTCAGTAGGGAGGTGGTTATTTTCCATTTTTCTTCAGCTGTGAAGCCTCATTTTCCTTCTCCCATCTTCCCTCCCTTCCTATGCAAACCCAATCCCATAGGCCAGGAACTTTCTTCTTCTGATCAGCAGCCAACTCAACGGCTCTGAGGACTTTTCCACTGGAGCCAAGTTCACTTCCTCTGCTACTCCATCTTGTCTGAAGTCCAGGTTAACTCTGACTTAACTCCGTGTCACCGGTGCTGTGTGACATGACTAATTAACGCGGAGCAGGAGACAGGGCTGGCATTGACAAATAGGGCTTTTAGTAACCAGCGATGCTCCTGGGATGTTTGCCCAGTAATTGAGCCTCCCCTAAACCCATGTGAGTTTAGAGAAAAGAGGGCCTTACTTAGTCTGGCCTCCTGTGATTGAGTTGCTTGTCACTTGAGTTTGTCAACTTGAGAGCCACCTCACCTAAGATGTCCTGGAATAGGAAAATATGTAGTCCTAATTTACCAAGTTCAAGAGGTATAGCATAGTAAGGGCATGCTTGTCCAGTAGAACTCCAGGCCTATTCTCAGCAGGTTCTCCTTCCCCATCCACTTCTGCATAACATAAATGAACTAGGTTCCAATGAGGTTGGAAAAGGAAGATAGGCTGGGAGTGAGGATGGAAGCTTAATGAATTTTAAACATCTACTAAGTACTGAACAGATGTCACTCTAACAGTCTCAGGAAGCAGTCTCTCTCCAGCGCCCTCATCTAGCCCTGCCATTCATCAGCTGTCACAAGGTGCAGGGCCATATCCTGCTTGACCTAGGAGCTCAGCAGAGCTCTCTGTTGTACAGTCCCGCCCAGAAACCGCAGAAGCACCAGAAGCATTATTCTTGTAAATGAAATCCACTGCCATCATCCTGAATTCATCTTTGGCTATCACTTCTGCTTGAGTAGTCAAAAGTGAGAAATCATAGTTAGGTATAGGTAGAGAAGCACATTGTCCTAAACTGGTAACTCTAGCATTAGGGAGGCTGAGAGACAAATATGACTTTGGGGTTAGTCTAGGCTACATAGCAAGCCATCTCCTCAAGATAAAAGATTTTATATATATATATAGATAGATAGATAGATAGATAGATAGATAGATAGACAGACAGACAGACAGACAGACAGATGATAAACATGCCAGCCTTTTCTGTGTTTCCAGGACTCTGATATAGCTGACCTTGCTGATCTATAGCCCAACCATGAATGGCACTTGAGATTCTGCCCTCCATCCTTTACTTGTTCCTTTCTGTGACCCTCAGCTTCATTTACACCAGTATTCTTGCATTCATTCTCCATTGTTAAATGATGCTTTGAAGAAGAATCAATTCCTGAGATAGGTGCTTACATCTATTAGGTGCCATCAAGCCTTGCCGGGAAGAGCAGGAATGGGTTGTATCTGAACTGACATAAATTGCGAAATATCATCAATAGGTATTCTGGCATTGCCTGCATTGCTGTCACTGGGGGAGGGGTCTCAGAGGCATCTTGTTAGACCATGGGTGTCTAGGTCCCTCAGAATAACTGCATATTGGTTTGGTTGGGGCTTGATGGCCTTGCCCTGTCATTTCAGCTCCTCTAGAAATTGAGGCATGTGTATTGCAATTTCTGTCCTGCCTGGGCTGAAAATTGAGTTGAATGCTAGCCTAAACCACTGAAAGAGATAGCTGAGGATATGTCTCAGAGGAGAACACCTACCTGGTACGCAGGAGGCCCTGGTTAAAATGCTCAAATGAATAAGCAAATCTTGGTTTTGGATGGAGGACTGTTCCTAAGCATATCTCCTCTCCCACAATGCTGAAGCACAACGAACTTTGAAGGCTGCTGCTTTGAAGATGCAGCATTAATCTGAGGGTTAAAGAATGAACGGAAATCACTACGTATAACAGAAACCTAAGATTTCTGTGATGTCACAAGCAGAGAGGAAGATCTGTTCTCTCTTGGTTCTGGACATCACTTCGAGCCAGTCTCTAAGCAGGCTTGGTTCCTCCTGGGAGTGATTAGTTCTGTGTCTCTCCCAAGTTTGAACAGCTGGCTATAGGCAGCCCGTGTGTCTTTGGTTTATGGCTGTGTAAGTCCAACCTCTGTCTCCATTGTCACATAAACTCAACAATGCATACCACTGGATTTACAGCCCACCCTAATCCAGGCACATCTGAAAGCTCATGTAGTACAAAGGAATCAGATAGCTTGCTTTCCAAGACATTATAGATCTCTAGAATAGATTCTTGTTGCAATTTTGAATGAAACTGAAGTTTAACAGTGCGGTGGGCTAAGCTTGAATGGGGAGATGGCATTAGATAGCAAGAATGGAGCTATAAGTAAGGGACCCATCCAATACTGACTATATGACATCTACAGGGATGTCCCTGTGAAGGGGACAGCATTCTTGAGAGTTTTCATAGCATTTCTGGAGGATGTTCTGAGCCAGGAGAACCCTCCCCAAGAGATTTGGGAGACATTGTCCTGGAGCACTGAGATATCTGCAAATGCAAATGAAGAAAGATGGCTGAGGTTAGCAGGTGTCCCAAGCCTTCAGCTGTCTCACCATCTGCCCAGTCAGAGTTCAGAAAAAGCTGACTGTGTTATAGAAAACCCAGATAGGCAGTACTTCAGGGAAAATTCTTCATTTCTGGAGCCATTCCTTTTGTTGTTTTATTTTGTATGCTATATAACCCAGGCTGGACTTGAACTCACAGCAGTCCTGCCTCAACCTGCCAAGCACTGGGATCACAGCCTTATTCATCCATGCCTAGCTCTCTACTTCACATTTTCTGGTGATGTGTGTGTGTGGGGGGGTGATGCTCTGCAGGGTTCTTGTTTTATCTTTTTCTCCACCAGTAGCAAAGGCTCCCTAGGGACCTTTGCGCTGTCATTGATTTCCTTGCTGGATACTCTGCCCAGACCTGGCAGGAATTGGTCCTTACCGGCTACCATCCAGGATTCACTCCTGTGCTAAGTCCCTCATCAGAAGGATATGTCTCTTTGGGCCATGCTGTATTACATCACCCTGTTCTGTAGTTCGGCCATGCTTTTAAATTGCTATTTACTTATTTGGAACTTTCTCCTCTCATTAAACATTTAATCTCCACTAGGCTGAGCTCTCTGCATCTTGTGAGTCCAAAGAGTGGCTGGTGCCTAGTAGCCTTTCACTGTTGATTCATTAAAATGGTGCTTTTATCTGGAGGAGAGTTCTCTCTCTCTCTCTCTCTCTCTCTCTCTCTCTCTCTCTGTGTGTGTGTGTGTGTGTGTGTGTGTATGTGTGTTATAAAATGATTTAAAGACCTGGTTCTGTGCCAGGAAACAATGCTCAATCCTTGAGGGGAAGCTATTCTGACGACATCTCGAAGTAGAAGTCTTCATGGTAAAAGCCTTGGAGCCATCTGAGAGGGGAGCTTTTGAACCACTGGGGTGAAAGAAGTGAAGAATTGCATCTCTGGCTTCATTTACAAAGTGGGGAATCTTGATAATGGAAAGTCACCAAAGGAGTTATGCTGAGACAGGAGCATGGTTTTGATCATGGATTTCAGACTCATTCTAGACACCTGATGGGTAGGAGACAATGATAGGAATAATGACAGTGATGTTGAATAGGAATCATAGACAGTGGAGAATGTGCTTTCAGAACCCTGAAGCAGCACTAGGGTAATAGCTCAGTGGGTGGTATATTCCCCTAGCATGCATGAGGCCCTGGGTTTGATCTCTGACACAGCGTAGTGGGGCCTGGTGGAATATACCTGTAACCACAGCACTCGGGAGAGGGGGCAGGAAGCTCAGGAGTTCTGGGTCACAATCAGCTGCGTAGCTAGTTCCAGTTCAGTCTTGGAAGCATGGGGGCCTGTGTCAGGAAAACAGGAACTCCATGGGACAGTGGGAAAGCAGTGAAGAAGCGGTGAGGGAATGAGGAAGTAGAAGCAAGGAAGAAAAACAAAAAATAAAGACAGAAAAGAAGGAAAACATCCAATCTCAGCTGTAATCAAAGGAGAGGATTTCCTGGACCAGGTTCAAATGACAGAGGCCTGAGGAATAAGCCACTTCCCCTCTCAGGATGCCGATTCTTACCTTACAGGTGTCTCTCTCGGACTGTGCATACTTGTATTAGTTTAAAGTTTATTGATGGCGTGTCTGGGACTTAACTGGTTGCTCTGTCTCCTCCCTTTATCAGTTCTCCAAGATTTGAAGTGGGAAGAAGGAACTCAGGTCAGTCTTAGGAGTCTTATAGGTTGGGGTGGAGACACAGCTGTAAACCAACAACACAATGGGAACGTGAGAGTGACTGTGCTTCATGTGTCTCTGCCAGAGTTTGGGTGCTTAGAGGCCACCTGGGTGGGACCCATGTAATGTACCTATGCCAGTTTTTGCTGTGATCACACCTGGGATATACTCTGAGGTATCTGGGAGTCTGACATAGAGAAGCCTGCTGTGCCATGAAGAATGACTAGTTAAGGTACTAGAGGAATAGGACAATGAAAAGAGCAGGCATCTTCCTGTGGCGTGGTATGTCCGTGGAGAGGGCTTGGTTTTTCTCTGATTTCTAAGAAGGCTTAAAGAGTGAAGACATACATACCTGAGCACTATCTGCATACTCTAGTCCTTTCTTTCATGAAATGAAAATAGCCCTTCCTTTGTCTGAGATCACCCAGTGGATTAAAGAGAAAGGAAAACCTTGTACCACCTGGCTTGCATGACTCCGGTGCACTCATTATACTATGCACCTTAAACTAGAGCTTGAGAGCACAGTGTGAACTTATAGTACTATCCAGGGTATTTTACTTCATTTACACACTGGAGTGGGAGACCCAGTCTCTGTGCTCATTCTTTCCCTTGACTTTGGAGTCTAGACTTTCTATTCCAAGCGAATTACATGCATTCCCTTAGATTGGACTTTCCTAACATTTTGCACTTATGTCTGCCTGCCTTTAATAGAGTTTTTGGCATTGTTCCCTCATTCTTTTTTGAGGCAGGCGCTTTAAAACATTCTGGGGAAGAAATATTTATTCCCCATCTCAAAGAGGCAGAGCCAGTTATGTGTCAGGTTCAGTGGCTCTCACTGGCCATTCCTCAGACTCCCTTCCCAATTCCCTAATCTAATCTAACTCAGTGGGGTCTCTGCAGGTTCATTTAAGCAGCAGAAGCTGTACTGAATAGATTCAGGTTCTGTCTGGTCTCCATTTCTACCATCTG
This sequence comes from Lophiomys imhausi, assembly GCA_907164525.1. Taxonomy (NCBI): domain Eukaryota; kingdom Metazoa; phylum Chordata; class Mammalia; order Rodentia; family Muridae; genus Lophiomys; species Lophiomys imhausi. The sequence continues at coordinate 7,305,584 of CAJQZJ010031764.1, forward strand.
GATATGGGGTAAGAGAGGCATTACTTGGGGGGGGGGGTGTAAAGAGTAGGCAGGAAGAAAGAAGTACAACCCCAGAGAAAGATTGTTATGCTGTTTCCAAAGCAGCATCATTCAAAAGAGGCTGCAGAGCAATTGGAAGCCAAGGAGAAGAAAGCAATGCAGCTTTAGTAAACCATCAGATTGTAATAAAACAGGGGAGCCATGCTGCAGCCAAGCTTATGATAACTTGTGATACAGCCAAGTTATAGGCAGGTGGCAGCTGTAAATATGTATATAAATAAGTATATGGATAGAATGTCAGGACTTCCAACTGGTTTGGTTAAAGCACTTTAGTAATATTCTATTTAGGGTAACAATGTAGCCTGACAATTTCCATGAAAAACATATCATTGGAGAGCAAATTGGCCCCCATTAGTGTGTAGGTGATCTGAATCACCCTAAGAACTGAGAACAACACTGGATGCCCAGTGTGTCCCCATCTATCCAAAATGGTTTTTGATGTTATGCTGGGATGGTAGTGGTACTTCTCATAAGAAGGGCCTTTACCTTGTTATCAATAATAAGAATAAAAGCAGGTACATTGTCAGTGGCCTAGTCTTAACTGTGAGAAGCAGTGATTGAAATCCTAATTTATTTTCTCACAAAAATCTAACATGTATTTTCTGTGGTGCTGAGGACTTAAGAGTGAGATAAAAATTATGTGTTGCATGGGACTTTCTGGATCTTAGATTTGAGAAAGAAAACAATGTGAATGAAGTAAACACATACATACACACACACACACACACACACACACACACACACACAGAGAGAGAGAGAGAGACACACACAGAGAGAGAGAGAGACAGAGAAAGAGAGAGAGAGAAGCTTATGTTTACTGCAGCCACTCTCCTGTTTCTAGCAATAAGTATTACATGTTATTTGGAGATAAATAAAAGTTGGGTTCATGAAATGCAGAATCCACACACACATGGGCTAAATAGGAATGGAAGCTTTTTGTCTTAGTGTTGAAGGAAAGCCAACAAGCATGCAGCTCAATGGGCTGAACTAAAACAAAGAGAAAGAGGGGTGGAACTTCGAAGGAATCTGATAAAGGAATGGGATTTGTTTCAGGCAAAAATCTAGTCTTCTTTTCCCCTGTATCTCTCTCTCTTTCTCTCTCTCTCTCTCTCTCTCTCTCTCTCTCTCTCAAACGTTTCCATTCTAGGTTCTCTTTTCCTTTGAGAAATGCAACTCAAGACACTCTGAGATTGCATCTCACACCTGTCAGAATGGCTAAGATCAAAAGCTCAAATGACAGCACATGCTGGTGAGGGTGTGGAGAAAGGGGTACCCTACTCCATTGCTGGTGGGAGTGCAGACTTATGCAACAAATATGGAGGTCAGTCTGGCGGTATCTTAGAAAACTTGGAATAGCTTTGCCTCAGGACCCAGCCATACCACTTCTGGGTATACACCCAAATGCCTCTTCACGGAATCATAAGGAAGTTTCCTCATCTATGTTTATAGCAGCCTTATTTGTAATAGCTAGAAACTGGAAACAACCCAGATGTCCCTCAACCGAAGAAAGGGTTAAAAAACTGTGGTACATCTACACAATGGAATACTATTCAGCTATCAGGAACAATGAAATTATGCAATTTGCAGCCAAATGGATGGAACTAGAAAAGCTCATCCTGAGTGAACTAACCCAGACTCAGAAGGACGCATATGGCATCTATTCACTTATAGTAGAATTTTAGCTATATAGTAGAAGGTGTTGGTACTACAACTAACACACCGTAGGGAACTTGGACATAGACTTTTTATTTTTAATTTTTATATATTTTTTAGTCTTTTTTATCTATTGTCTGCTTATTGGTTTGTCTGTTTAGTTGTTCTCTCTCCCGGGCAATGAGACACTTTTCACTGATGGTACTGCTTCGTAGACCCCCAATGAATGAGGAGGCTCTTGGCCTTCATACGACCTCTCAACTGAGATGAGGGACTGTTATATAAGGACACCCCACCCCAGAGAAATGGGACGGAAGGGTTAGGAGGTAAAGGAAAAAAAAATGAAATGTGATATTTCGGCCTTTTACTACTAATTGTCATAACTGTTTAGGATAATTAAGAAATGAACATTGGGAAGGTATACTGGGCCAATTTACTCTCATAAATGTGGCATATTTATATCTATTGTTTTGTATAATACTTACTGTTATAAGAGAAGGAACCAGCTGTTGGACTGAAAGGGGAAACTTCTGGAGGGAAGAGGGTGGAAGGGCGGGATAGGAAGGGGGAATAGGGAGGGGTTTGTTACTGAGATGTAACTTGAAGAAAAAAAAATAAAGTATTTAAAAAAAAAAAGAAAAAAAGAAATGCAAACTAATGGTTATGCAAGCCGGTCATTCTGTTAGGTACTATGACAGCTTATTATAGTTATTTTCTAAGCTAATCAGAAATAAAGCTGCTAAGAGACAAGCAACATCTGCTTACCCTAATATAAGAGATAGATAGGGCCTCTTCAAAAACCTCAAGAGATCTGCAGAATATGGCATTCAAAGATGTCTTCGTAACTTTAGATTTTTTTTTATATCAAGACATATCAACTCCTGACAGCACCCCCTATTCTACTCCAAGTAGAAGATGAGCATCGAAGAATCTCCAGTGGGAGATGATTGAATTAGTCGCAAGCCTATCTCTTGGTAGGAAAAGCCCCTTGCTCCAACTGTAGACAGAATGCTGTCCAAAAAGGACAAAACCTGGAAGCAGGTAAGTCGACAGCCTAGCTCTGCCAAGACAGGGTAGGTAAGTCCTTCATAACCCCTGCTCTACAATCAATGTCTGTCAGAGAAATGGGGCCAAATGACTGAAGATCGATGCTGTAATGTGAGGAGAGAAAATGGGAACTGTCCAGGCAGCCACTGGTATGTCATTTCTTAGTTTGGGAAGCTGCAGGCCCTGTACTTCCTATAAAATCAGATATATTTATCCCTCTCAGGTCTCTGAGGTGGTTGAAGAACAGATAACTAGAGTCTCTTAATTAAATTTTGAGTTGTTTAGGAGTCAAGAGAGTGTTATAGATCTAAGAAGAGACTTTTAAAATTGTGTTGCAAGTTAGTATGAATGTTGAGTCAGATATAGAACTTTAAACTCATGGAGATGGTTAGATAGTAGAATGTTAAAGTCAGGTGCCAAATACATATGGACTGGACATTGGGAATGTATGCTAAGCCATATAACCCTCATTAACTGTGGCCTACTTACCTCTGTTGTTTTGTATTGTATTTATTATTATAAGAGAAAGAGCCATTTGTTGGACTGAAAGGGGAAACTGTAGGGGGAAATAAGATATACCTTAAACTTAAAAGAAAAAAAAACGGGAAGAAGATGGGGGGTTGAGGGTGGGAGGGTGGGACTGGAGGGGAGAATAGGGAGGGGACTGTGATTGAGATGTAACTTGAAGAAATAAAAAATAAAGGAAAAAAAAGATTTTGAGCATTCTCTCAAAAAAAAATAAGAGAGAGAATGGTAGAGAGTCATCAGGGCAAGGATGGTTCAGGACCATTACATGAAACCCCATCCATCACACTGTAGATGATTGCAATCTACTTCTAACATTGTGGGTGTGTGCTTGTCTTTCCAGGTTTTGCTCTTAGGTCCATCATTTTCAGTCACTGCAGGGCACTGACCATGGCAGGGAATGACCCTAGGCAAAAGGGACTTTATCATAGACTACGGTTGGGCTTTGTCTGCCATCTCATGCTTATGATTGCATCTAGAATGGGACATCATTAGGAGCAGCTCAGTTTTTTTGTTGGGAATTCTGTATTCTGAATCCTTCTACAGATCAAGCCCTTGGCATCTCTCTAGGATAATTTTATTCCTTCCCTTTGTAACACCTGGACATGCTTCCAGCAGATACTTTATATGATTCCTATCTAAATACTGTCCCTTTCTAAGGCTTTGTTCTTCTGAAGCTTGTGTGAGTGAGTGTGTGAGTGTGTGTGTGTGTGTGTGTATTTTCATGGCTGCTTATATTACCATCCTGCCTCATTTCCTATGCAGGAATGTAACAGACTCAAGACAATATGTAATTAAATACTCAAACTCTTTGCACAACAATTGTCATTTTGTTAGGATAAGACAAACAACCTTATTCACATTTCTTTTTTTCCTTCTTAGATCTTACTGGTGAAGGTTTCTCAGATTTGAAGTCCTTTTACTTCAGCTTCTATGCCCTGAGATTATACCACATCTGATTCTCATTCACATTTTAATTGGTAATAGTAACATTACTGAGACTTATTATAGGTCACTGTGGGGTCTAAGACTCACTCTTGCCTTCTATCCTTATGCCACACCCATTCACTAGACAGTGATAGCCTCTGTTCTTTGGAAATGTCAACTTGAATCTCTCTCACTAAGGACAATTTCATAGGGCTCCACATTTTGAAGGAGCCCACAGTTTCTCAAATGCTGTATTTGGAATTGTTAATAATTTTATAACAAGGCTCCATGCTTCACCTCTCTACCAAGCCTCAAAATGATTTAGACATCTGGGATCAAGGATAAAAATGGGGCTAGGGGTGGGGCGCTGATCTAAACAGAGGGAGGGTTGACTGAGGGAGAGTGTTTCATGGCTCCTACTCCATACTCTGAATCCAAGAGGGGCTCACCTGCAGAAGCATGGAAAGGCTCTGCTCTTGTCTTCAGACTGGTGGTGCGTTCCCACTGCTGAGTGGATCACCGTTTCATGTAGTCACCCCAGAAAAAGGAAGAAGCATAACCACAAAGCTGGATATCGCTGTCATACTTCCACTGTCATTTGCCAAGGTCCAGGGTCCTTTTGTGCCTGATCTTCTTTGGTGTAACAATATTCTCATGGTAATCTGCAGCCAGAAGCCATTTCCACATTGACTTTAAGATTTGCCTATAAAAGAGGATGATTTGCAGCATTCGAAAGACCTTCCAGGTGCATCTCTAGGGAAAATGTCTGCCTCTGCATCAGCAAATGCCCTTCGGGGACTGTTCATCTTCTCAAGCTCCATGCATTGGATCACACCCTATGGAGACCCACAGAGATTAGGGATTTAAGTAAACACCTGTTCTGAATCTTGCATCCAACTTTCAGCTTTGAGCTTTGGTGCCAGGCTATCAGTTATGGGAGGGCTGTCTTTTGGTGATTTATCCACAGAGCCCTTACTACATACAACTCCAGCAGTGACATCATCTCCAGTGTGAACAGCACCCCTAGGTGTCTAATGAATTTAGGAGCTGACGATAAGGCCATCATGTTGGTCACTGATGATTTTAGAAGTGTGTTCTGGGTTTCCAAAGTAGGGATTTTATAATTATATCAGTCTCCTGTTTGAGCTATTAACAGTGTGTAGTAACACCACGCACAGAAAGAGATGTACATACACTCACATGAACAAACATGCACATGCATATATGTAGGTACACACAGACAAAACACACACATACACACTACTATTTATCTGCTAATGTTCTTCAGCTGCTCTCCATTCCTGTTTAATTACACACTAAGCTGGCTTTGTTTTCTGCTTTGACAGCCCCTGGAGCTCTCTGAGCCTCATTTTCTTCTTCTTCTACCTCTTATGATCACAAATAGACTTTGCAAATGTTTCTATCATAGGAATTCGATTTCATCTCTCTGCTTTGGGGCCTCTGCCTTTGTTGCCCTCGTATTGTCCACACGTTGGGGTCTTTCTCATTTTATCCAGTATCATCTTGTCTTATCCCATATCTTCATGGCCACTCTTTTAAGCCTCCTAACAAGCAGTTGAAATGAGAATTGAAAATAAAGATCATATTACACTCTTTCTGCCATGGGACAGTTACACATTTGGTTCCTTGTAATGCTATACTGCCATCTTTGCCATGTTGGGTCAGACTCGGCTACACCCATTGATGATAAGACACCATCTCCCCAGTCACTGAATTCCTGATTAGCCCTCCAAACTAGAACAGGACTTCCTGTTCCCAGCTCTGACAAAGTGGTCTTCTTTTCCTGGTGTGAGTCATGTGTCTCTGCTTACAGAACATTTGTAAGTCACATGAGTTCATGCCTCAAACCTCTTCCGGTGCATGTTTTGAGGAAAAGAGAATCCCATACTCCGGTTTCTCTCTACTCACCCACACATCTACCCTTCCTTCCCTCTACCTATTGACCAATCCAACCACTATCTAGCTATTAACACATGTACCCATCCAATTATCCATCTACCCAACAATTGATCATCCATCCATTTACACATCTACCCATCCAGCTCGATGTCTATCTCTTTTATATTAATATTGTTCTTCCCCCATCATTGCGGGGGAAGAGACATTGCTCACCATTGGTCTATTTTTAGAATACCCCATCCCTTGTGTTATTGATTCCTCTTCTATTTATTCTCTCCACGAAGTCTTTGCAACCACTGTATCTTATTCCTTGAATTCAGTTTCTCAAGAGTCATGCCCAAATTACCCCTTCTCTGCCTCCAGTTTATAGCACACAGAATCTTTTCAAAGATCCTTGAATATTCCATAGAGTTCAGATCCTTCTTGTATCATACTTTCCCTCCCCTGATGGGCATTTTATCTTTTGACTTGCTAGTGTCTCAGATCATTTGTGATTTGTTATTTCATTTGTTTGGATCACTTAGGTATACAGACACCACCAAGGAAGATCATTTAGTTTTGTTTTGTTTTTTAATTTGTCACTACATCTCTGGATGAATAAGTAATAGATGGATGGATGAATGAATAGATGTACGGATTGGTGAATAGGTGGATGAGTTTAGCTAGCTGGTTGGTTAGCTGGATGGATGAATAGGTAACTGTATATACGTCAGTGGATCCTGAATGGATGGGTGGGTACTTGCATGGGTGGATAAGCAAAATGATGAGTATATAGATGAACAGTTAACTAGACTGGTACATGGATGGATAGGCATATAAATGGATGGATGAATTCATGGATGTGTAGCTACATGGCTGGATAGTGAACTTAAGAAATAACTTTAGCCTCATATTTTAATATCAGCAGTGATCTCTATCTGCTAGATCATGGGTGCAGAATAAACAAAAAATTCCACTTTGGTACAAACTGGGAAATTCCAGAAATCCTTTTAATTTCAATATATATGAACAGTTGCTATGCATTTGCCATTTTATATAAAACTTCCCTCTGTCCCTTCTTTGACAGACTAAAGATAATCATTGAAGTAAGACCTTCTAAAGACTTTTAGAGATGGAAGAAGCTGTTAAAAAAAAAAGTATATCATTGTATGTTTTATAGGCCCAGACAGAAGCCTTGCATCCAGCCTGTGATGGGCTACAAATTTCAGCTCTCTTGGAAAACATGTTGACATGCCTAACCTACACTGTGAATTTGGGGGTGAAGCTCTATTTTCAAATAGCCTACTGTTATTTCTGCCAATCATAGAAATTGCAACATTTTGGCATTCCAGATTATGGCTTGCACCTGGCAAAAGTATCAGAGTATCTTTCCCAGATGCAATGGGCAGCAGAAAATATGATGAACAGGATTTCAGCACTTCGGGTTTATTTCAGCCTGTCTTCTGTTAACTGCTTACAGGCCCTAATATTCATGCACTACTGCATCACTATGTGTGTGTGTGTGTGTGTGTGTAGTCAGTGAGTCTCAAGGATCTTCTCATCTCCACTTTCCCAGCACTGGGCTTACAATATCATGTCTCCGTTGGCTTGAAGTTATTGCCTCATTTTATAACTTGCTGAATGATTTCAATGTTTTAAACTCATAAGAGGTATAAATCCTGCTTAGATAGTTTATTGGTTTTATAATTTTGGCATGATATAATTAAAATATGTATCTAAAGTGGCTTAAAGAAAAGGGATATGTATACTTCATGCAGCAAAACAACTTCCCATGGTAAGAGTTGTAAGTTATCTAACTCAGATAACATAGAAATCCAAAAACATCATTAAGTCTTCAGGTTCTTTCTGTATTTGTCTACTCTCATCTTCACTATTGTGGCATATCCTGCTAGCATTACTACTGATCCTAAGATAGGAATGAAAAGTGCCCCTCAGGAAAAGCTCTAAGCATCCCATATACCTACCATGTTCTAAGCAGATTGCCTCAGTTCCCTTACTCACTTAGCACCAGAAATTAGTTCCCCAAGGTTGATTTACAGCTGTTATTTTCAAGCTTGAATCTGCTTAAGAAACATGCAGAATATATGCTTGTCAGAGTGAACACTTTTGGAGTGTTCTCTCAGAGTTTCTAATTTGGTGCTCTAGGGCAGTGCCTAAACAATCTTATGGTGTGAGACACATTTTGAGACCCATAAATATGTAGTTTCTTTGGCAGTTTTCAGAGTCACATAGCCTTGGGGACATCCGTCCCAAAGCACACCCTGCTATCCATTTCTCTCTTGCTCTTCTTCAGCCTCCTGTGATATTTACCCATCAGCATGCCAAAGGACAAACTAGAACAGTGAGTAGAATAGAATTTTGGGGAAATCTTTCAGGATCACCTGTTGGTGTTAGCTTGTATATACAGAGCTGGCATATAAATGAGGGTGACCACCATGTTCTAGGGGAAGCAACTGATATAGATGGAGTTTTCTCTTTTTATGACTGCATTAGTTTCTTTCTCTGTGTTAAGAATCACCATGCAATTGGCACTTGATTATGATTGTTTCTTCATCATTGTCATTTCATTTTCTCTATTTTATATCTTCCTCCTCTTCTTCTTCCTTATCCTCCTTTTCCTCCTGTTCCTCTTCTCTTCTTCCTCCTTTTAGATGATATATCTGAAGCACTTTATGTCCTTCCTTGTATCTTCAGACACACACCTTGTAACTTCTCTGCCGTGCTGGGGTTTGCCTTAGGCTTGAGCATTATCTCTAATAGCTCGCCTCAGACCCATCGTTTCCCATTTCTTGAGAAATTCAAGCTTTTTCTTACTCCAGACTTTGCATATTTTATTCTTCCAATTGGAAGCCTTCTTCTGGCATGCTTTGAAATCGTAGCTGAACCGTTCAAACTCACAATGAACATGGCACATTCATTAGTGATGTCTCTGCTCACACTAATTTAGGTACAACTTTATTGACTTCCAATAAACTGATGGTCTTTCTTGCTTTCTCCACTTGAAGGGTGTCTTCTGTGCCTTTGTAAGCTTCAGGAGGCAGGGACCCTCCTGGTCTTTTTTTTTTTTTTTTCCTTTCTTTTGGGATGCCACACAGTCATTGGTACCAGGAACATCATAAGCTCAACAGGTATTTGTGGAAGAACTTGTAGATAGTAACTGTCCCTGCTTTCCTCAGCAAAGACTTCTCTCCATTCAACACATATTCTGTCTCCAGCCTCATGGGAAGTACTGTCAGGCTGAGTCGGCTCAGGAAAATACAACACCACCACCAAGCATGATAATACTTAACTAGTTCCTAGATCTGCAGTGGGGCATGGGGTATTCTGCTTGCTTTGATAAAGCCCATGTATGGGCTGGGTTCTCACTGGAGAGTCACCTGCTTGTGAGTCAGTGGGGAACTGGCAAATGCAGGTCCTTGAGATCCTCTTCAGTCTGGAAGGCCAGAGACACTAAAGTAGAGACCCAAAGATGAGCAAGCATTGTCTGTCATACATGTAGCTGTTTCAGGGTACCTGAAACTGATGGAGCCGGTTCCATGCTCATCCTTACCTGCCTGTAGTGTTTTCTCTTCCCAGCAGATGCAGCCCTGATGCTTACCCAAGCAACTTTTGGTTTGGTTTTGTTGGTTTTGTTTTACTTTTGAGGCAGTGACTTACTATGTAGCCTGGGCTGGCCTTGAACTCACAATCTTTCTGCCTGTAATTCCCAGAAACCTAAGCAGTTTAGTCATTTTAAAGAATACCAACAAATCTGGTAAGGTTTAGTAGAGTACTTGCCTTAAAAGCGTGAGGACCTGAGTTGAATGCTCAGAATCCATGTTGGGGGGGGGGGGGACACCTTGGCATATGTTTGTAATCCAAGCCCTGGGGTGGCAAAGACAGGCAGATCCTAGGGGCTTTCTGCCCAGCCAGCCTACCCTGCATGGTAAGCCACAGGTCCATGAGAGACTCACCTGAAAACACAAGGTAGATAGCATCTGAGCAACGACACCAGATATTTCCCTCTGGCTTTCATTATACATGCACACGTAGACATGTACCACCCCCACCACACACAGCCTGAACAGTTGGGAGCAGACATCTTTTCCATCAGTTGCATTGCCCCATTTTTAAGTGAAAAATGGGTTATCTCCATATTCTGATCCCCAGTTTGTGTTGGAGTACACCTGCTCAGGGACTTTCCCCCGATGTAGCTAGACCTGTAACCCAATGCAGGTGGCTTTGCTTAGCAGTCAGCACTGTCTGGTGAGGCAACTGGATCTCACTGTCAAAAATTTATGACATAAGTATGGTTGTCTTTTTCATATCATAGAATTAGGGTCAAGAGCACTAACTACCATTGCAATTTCCCTGTGGAGAGCATGTCCTTGCTTCCCTTGAATTACCTAATCTAAACCATGTAGGAATTTTAATGATGGTTTAACTCTGTGATTGCTTATTTTGTATCAGGTTAAGACCTTCAAATTAGGTCTCATTATTGCATTTGCCTTATACACCATGAGCCAGGTTGTGAAACTTTTATTTTATGGATAACTATCACAGGGGTGTGTGGAAGATGTTTTCTCCATCTTCAGGCTCTGCTACCTTCACATAGTCTTACCAAGAAGACAGAATCTGGGATGTTAGGGAAATATTTTTACTTTGATACCCAGCTCCATCTTAAATATCTACACATCTCTAACAAGCAGAAATCTCAGCTCTGCACCTGATGCTTACACACATGACTTTTTAAATGACGCAAAGCAAATGTCCACATGATGTCTAATGAAGGCAGTCTACTGGGCTTCCTGTGCTTTTCTAGGGTGGTCTGATCACAACACAGAATGTTAAGTTGGTGCCAGCACACTTCCTGAGGTTTGAGAAAAATGTGACACAAGAAGAGGCCAAGATGGGTAGAATGACCACAAATCATACCCACTATGGATGGGTTGAGGAAACTGAGGCTCTTTAGTTGCCTAAAAGACGTACACAATCAACACAACTTCACTTAGCAGTCACACTGCTCTAGGGACAGTGTTAGAAACTTAGGAAACAGAATGGAACGTAACAGACAGGGTCCTTGTGCCTGGGTGGTTTCAACGAGGGTGGGCAGCAGTGACCATACACCTACGTGATTACAGATGAGAGAAGGAAGGGTAATTGATGGACGAAAGGGCAGCCAGACTTCTTCAAACCCTTAAGTGCTGGAAGCAACATTCTGGCTTAGGGGCTGGGGACACAGCTTCCCTTTACAAGCACGATGAACTAGATCTCCAGTACTCGCATTAAATGGCCAGGCTTATAACCCCTGAATTTAGGAAATTGGAAGGCGAACCCATGGAGTTGGCCAGAGTCGGCTCCTTGGCAAGTTCCAGGCTAATAAGAGTTTCTGTCTCATAACAAGGCAAATCCTAGAGCCCAGAGGAGGAAATATTGAACTGTTTTTGATTAGCTCTCACATGATTCTTTTAGGAAAACAGTTACTAAAGCTAGTTTACATACTAACACTGAGATTTCAGTTTTTCTTTTTTAAATGTCCAACTTCATGGGCTACTATTTTGTATTCCCCAAAAGCTTTTAAATTCCCCCAAAACAAACAAGACAAATAACATCTGGAGAAAAACAGCTGGCCTCCACATGTATAGACCAGAGTATGCACACTCATTGCACATACGTGTACACCTACACATACAAACAATGCTTGCAAAATAAACACATGCATACAATTCTGGCTTAGATACCATGACACAGAGGATATCCTAATGATCCCTCATGGTCTGCTAAGCAGGGATCGGGTGACAATATCAGATAACCGCTACAGGGACCTCAAGCATCTCTAGTCTCACGGCTGTGCAGATCTCTGTGCTTAGCTTCAGACCCTAGAGACATCATGTGCCTGTGTCTTTTAGAGCATTCTTAAAGACATGCTATTTGGGCAAAGAAAATGATGGGATATAACAATCACAATGGCCAACAAATCCCCAATGCCCAGAGAGGACATTCAACCCCTTGACTGTTAGAGAAGGCAGTATAATATAACGGGTGAGCACATAGATTTTGGAATCAAATAAATGCTGGTTGGAATCCCAGCTCCATCATTTACTAGCTGTAGGACTCTGGGTAAGATAATTCAGCTGCAAAAAAGCAAAACAAAAAACATCAAAAAACAAAAAATATGGCATGATAATGAGTGACCTTGCTGAGTAGCTTGGAGATTAAGTCAGATTGTGTACTGGGCACCTATGGAGAGACAGAAAAAGGAAGTGAGGTCTGATTGCAAGGACCTCCTGGTCCTTATCCACTGAACCTAAGGAGTCTGTGCTGCTTCTGTTTCATGCCTATCCGGGATGTCGCTGTCCTGCTGTCCGTCCTCCAGTCTCTAGAGAGGACTTCCTTTGTTTCCTTGTTTCCAGAGAGCTCAGTCTGCAGGCAGTGTAGTGAGCCTGATGTCACTCAGCCCAGGCATTCTGGTCCTGATGTCACTCAGCCCCGGCACTCTGGTCCTGATGTCAC
>CAJQZJ010031764.1:7318217-7329225 GCA_907164525.1 Lophiomys imhausi
TCACTCAGCCCCGGCACTCTGGTCCTGATGTCACTCAGCCCAGGCACTCTGGTCCTGATGTCACTCAGCCCCGGCACTCTGGTCCTCGAACTGGAGATGCCATGTCCATAGTTTGTTGATCTCAGGTAACAGGTTACTTTGCTAAGAGGGAGAATCTTTAGCTGAATCCAATACAGTCCCAGCCAGCAGAGCAGGAGGAAAATACCTAATTCAGGCTTGTTAACCACCGGGCTTCTGAGAACAGAATCGGTTTAGCTGCTTGCAAATAAGCAAGGTTCATAGGACTTGGTTGAGCCGGCAAGAAGGTAACAAGCTGTGTGTGAAAACCCCAGGATTAAATCTCCACAGCAAAATTGCTTGGTGCACGGGATCAAAAGAGCCGCAAGGGGACCAAGACAATGAGCCCAGTCCCTTCTGCATGCTCGCCCGAACCTTTCCATTAGCAAAACCCCAAAGAGTACAGTATAGACTCTGGCATCTTATCAAGAAATAAGGCTGTGCTTTAGATTATAATTAAAACAATAAATTCTTGTCCCCTGCGTGCATCCCGATTAGATTGTTGACACTGTGTCAAGCTGTTAGGGAGATAAATTCATGCTGCTACTACACTCACCACACTGCATATTTTTGAGTCATTCAATTTTTTTTCTTCTTACATGACAACTTGAAAATAATATAGTGGAGTTTCTTTCCTTCAGTTTCTGTATCAAATTATTAATGTTGGCTCACATGCAACTTTTGGATTATAAGGTATTTTTGGGGGGAGGGGCCTTAGTGTTTCTTGCAGGCCCAATTGTGATCACTTACACAACTCGTTTGTAAGTAAATGGTGCCCATTAGCATTTCATACACAGGGAGTTTTAATGCTTCCCAAAGATATGTCACCATGAAGGATGACTAAGATTAGGGGTGCTTGCCACTGGGCCTGACAATGCGAATTTGATTCCCATACCTACTAGAGAAAGAGAGCTAGCTCTCACAGGTTGGCTTCTACACATGTGCTCTTGCACACATGGGCATACACCCACACACTGAATGGATAGACTATAATTTATAAACAATAAGGCAGGCAGTCTCTCTGTAGGCCCCTCACTCTTTGTTTCTTCAAGCACTGCAAGAAAGGACATTCCATTAATGGATCCCAGTGGTCCCTAAGCTTAACTCAGAATGGGAGGTGGTTACTATAGTAGGCTGTGGTAGGATCTCATGCAAGAGACCTGTGTAGGAATTTGGGGCCGTGGAACCATGTTGCCAGTCAGGCTGGTGACTGTTTTCTGAGCCTGTGTATGTGTCTGCAGTAGACCTCTGTCCACAGAGTTCTCTGACCTGAAAGGAGCACCGGATGGTGATTCCTTAAGTAGCTCCCACCATTCTAGCAGATCTTAGTTAATTCCACCACGAAACTAACACTTTGAGATTAACACTTAATGTTGGAGTAGCTTTAGGTTTTGTAGTAAAGTCTTGTATATATTGCAGACTTCCTCTGTCCCCATAACTGTTTCCCCATTGATAAGACCTTGAGTTGCTCTAGCACATTTATCACAACTAATGAACCAGAACTAAGCCATTTACAGTTGGGTTGGTGCATAGTTCGGGTCAAGTATAGTCACACAACTGAGCATTCTTCCTCTCCGGAAATCTTTTCTTCTTTCAGAACTGAATTCTGCACCTGCAAACACCTACTTCCCATTCAGCTCTCCTCCCCATCCTTGATAAGCTTGAGTCTTCTTTTCCTGTGTGAATTTGATTACTCTGTAGGCACACCACCAGATGTTGTTCCTATTGTGGCAAGTGTCTTCTTTCTGAGACATAAAGTCTTCAGGGTTCATTCACGCTTTTGAGTGTGTTGGAGATCCCTTCATTCTTAAAGTCTGACTAGAACACCACTGAGTGTGTGCATTGTACACTGTTTATTATAATCTGTATAGTAGACATTTGGGTTGTTTCCTCCTTTTGTTTATTGATTATAATACAGTTTAGGAAGCTTGTTTTTTTTTTTTTTTTTAAACATCTCAGATATAAAGTCCCTTTTCCTCCCTAAACATTACAAGGACATTTCAAGGAGTGAGTCATGGTGTTCCATATTTTGTAATCATTTCTGAAGGGGGGCAAAGATGGCACCTGTACCCATGAGCTATGCATAGCAGATCAGAACAGGGGAGAATCCAGAGATGTTAAACTCAAATCTAATTTGAAGTTCTGTCTGTTTTCCTGCTCTCAGCGGATGCATTTAAAGTAGGAGAGACAGGAGAGGTTAAGACCTTCAGTCTCCATCCCTTAAGAGGGATGTGTGATTCTCTACTGTTTGGGAGCTCGAGGGTCTGACCTGCCACTTCGCTGTCACTAATGCTGGCAAAAAATGTCACTGGTTTGGTATGCCCTTGTTGCATGGCGTTTCCTGCTTCCATGGGTCAGATGTCATCCCTACTCAGTGTAGGCTGAGAAGCTGACGTAAGGACTCTGCAGCTTTTATGGTGTACACATGAGGACTCTGTAGAGACATTGGTGAGAACAGTTCAGCATGTGTTCAGTACAGCTGTGCTGTTTGGCACCTTTCCTTCAACATCTCCTGCAGTAAAATAAAATAAAGGATGCTTAATGTGATGTGATAAAGGATAAATGTGATTTCTTAGATCTTTTTTCCCCATAGACAAACATGTTCTCTTCAAAATATGAGATTAAAAACATCATGAAAATGTACATCTATAATCACAGCACTCAGGAGGCAGAGGCAAGGGGTATCAGGAGTTCAAGGGAAACCTGGATTATAAGAGAGGTATCCTGTCTCAAAAAAATAAAGATGGAGAAATATAATACATATATTTATATAACAGTGAGTATATAGATATCCACAAACACAGGCATGGATTCATTGGTGGTTAATGCTCTAAACATGTGGATATTTCAGTCACCATCCTGTAAGTGGGGAGAGCTATGCCAGCATATAGCCTCTCCGTGGTCAACAGGACTGTTTGGAAACTATCACACTTGCTTACTTTTCTTGGTAACTCATTTGAAAGTCAATTGGCTCCACTGTGTCTGCACTCTAAGTCTAGAAACAATGCTATGGAACTTTCAGAGAAAATGTTACATCATTTTGATGTAAAGTACTTTGTTTTAGACTCTCCCACTTATGCAGTACCCCATTGCACATATAAGACTTACTGTGAATTTTCTCCTTTGGCTTCTCTTCCCAGAAATTCAGCTGTTTTCTCCAGAGATGCCACTGAGATCATTGCTGTATGCTCGTCTAGGAATAATCAATACCTAAGAGTGTGGCCACAGAAATTGCAGCTTGTGGTCACATTGAACCCAAGCCAAGCCCAGGGCAATTGTAATACATAAATTTGGGACAAAAAGTACAGGGGCTGGAAAATTGTTCATTGGTTATCAGTAGATAATTGCCATCCATAGGATCTGAATTTGCTCCCCAGCTTCAACATCAGGGTGTCTCAGAACCACCTGTAACTCCAGCTCCAGAAGAAGATGCAATACCATTCATTATCTGGCCTTCATAGGTACCTTCACTCATGTGAACATTCATACTTAGACACACACACACACACACACACACACACACACACATGATTAAAAGTAATAAAATGAATCTTTTAAAAAGTAAATAAAAGGTACAGAGAAAACGTCTTGCTCTACCAACTTTATCAGATAAAATCTTAGCATGATAATATGAATCCACAAGAAGGTGGATGTCTTGTTAATATCCCATTCATTTGACTATATGCTTTTCATTGTCTGTGATTTTTGGAAAGTTCTTATTTTAACATAAGCCATGTTCCTTATTTTCAAAAGGAAGAAAGTCTATTCACAAGGTAGATGCAAATATGAACTAAAGACGCTTTAAGGAAGAACTCGGGTCATGGCAATGGTCAGTGGATGTGCTTTGCATGCTTTAAGTCTTCCCATCTCAAAATTGGCTGAAAAACGTCCTGACGCACTCGTATCTTCCTGATCTCTGCTTTTCTAAACTTGATAGGAGAGGTGACTACATGGTCCAGACCAGAGCTGGTGTATTCTTGTGTCTCAGAATTCCTCCTCCCTTTACTATGTTCATGCATGAATGGAGCATGGAGACATGTGTCATATCTCATAGATGCGTGCTTTCTTCCAGGGCAATTCTTTTTTTTTTTTTCATTCTTTCTTTCCTCCTTCCTTCCTTATTTTTTTATAATTTATTTTTATTTCTTCAAGTTACATCTCATTTGCAACCCCCTCCCTACTCCTGCCTCCAGTCCTACCCTCCCAACCTCTTCCCCCTCAACCCCCATCCCCTTCCTTTTTTTTTTTAAGTTTAAGGTATATCTTTTCCCCCCAACAGCTCCCTCCTTCAGTCCAACAAATGGCTCTTTCTCTTATAACAGTAAATATAATACAAAACAACAGAAATAATCAGGGCACCATTATGAGAGTTATATGTCTTAGCATACATTTCCAATGTCGAGTCCATATGCATTTGGCACCTGACTTTAACTTTCTACTATCTAACCATCTCCACCTAGGTAATCCTTAAAAATGAAATGTGAAGTTTTGGCCTTTTGCTACCAACTGTCATAAACTGTTTAGGATAATTAAGAAATGCAAACTAATAGTCATTCAAGCATGTCATTTCGTTAGGTACTAGGAGAGTCTATCACAGTTATTTTCTGAGCTAATCAGAAATCAAGTTGCTAAGAGACAAGCAACATCTGCTTATCCAAATATAAGAGATAGATAGGGCATCTTCAAAAACCTCAAGAGATCTCCAGAATATGGCATTCAAAGATGTTTTCTTAACTTAAGATTTTTTTGATATCGAGACATGTCCGCTTCTGATAGCACCCCCTATTCTACTCCAAGTAGAAGATGAGCATTGAAGAATCTCCAATTGGATATGGTTGAATTAGTGACAAGCCTATCTCTTGGCAAGAAAAATCCCTTGCTTCAACTGTAGACAGAATGCTGTCCTAACAGGACAAAACTTGGAAGCAGGTAAGTCGACAGCCTAGCTCTGCCAAGACAGGGTAGGCAAGTCCTTCATAATTCCTGCTGTTCAATCTTTCTTTCTTTCTTTCTTCTTCCTTCCTTCCTTCCTTCCTTCCTTTCTTTCTTTCTTTCTTTCTTCCTTTCTTTGCTGTTTTGAGGCAAGTTTTCTCTGTGTAATAACCTTGGTTGTCCTGTATTTGCTTTATAGACCAGGCTGGCCTCAAACTCGCAGAGATCCGCCTGCCTCTGCCTCCCAAGTGCTGAGTTTAAAGGATGCATCACCACCCCCACCCCCAGTTCAATTCATAATTTTTTACATGGTAGTGATTGTGGAGCAGGGTGAGAGGATGTGTGCCATGTGTCCAAGTACCATCCAACAGTAACTCCAGATTGCTTCATATCCCCTCAAATACCTTTGAAATATCTATTAACTGCCAAGTAACTGGTTATTAATTGGAAACCAATATGGTCTTTTCATTAAAAAACAGACTCACCAACTATAATCTTCTTCCAAAAATGAATAAAAGGTCTGTTCTTACCTCTTTGGATTCCCAAGTACCCTACATGTTTTCTATGAAGTTTGTCTGCTCATATATGTAGTGTTCTAACACTTTGATGTGCTCTCTCCTTTGGCAAATGAATGAAATGTTACACTGTCCTCCAGTGACCTCATGAATAGGTCACCAGTGAAGGTCCTGATTGGAAGCTGGTGTGGTGGGGCATGCACATACTATTGCACTTGCAAGGCAGAGACAGGTGGACTTCTGTGAGTTCGAGGCTAGCCTGGTCCGTAGCAGGATTCAGGATAGCCAGGACTGCACAAAACTTAAACAAACAGAAGGATCCTGGTATAGAGTTGCATTGTTTTCATATATTATTATTTGTGGATTGTAAATAAGCTTTAAATCTGTAACTTTCCAGTTTTCACCTTTACTTTCCACAAAATGGGTGTGGTAGTAGAAATGGCTCCTAGAGCATCTGTGGAAAGTTGTATGAGACAGAGAGCATGAAGCAGACCCAGTGAAACATATACTAGCCACTTGTCTCATTGCTGTGATGAAGCAACCAAACTTGGGAATTATACTTTGGCTAATAGTTTGAGACTATGGCCATATTGGCAAGGAAGGCATGGCCACAGGATCATGAAGCAGCTAGTCACACTGCATCCTCAGTCAGGAAGCAGAGAGAGAGAGAGAGAGAGGATTCTCAACTTTTTTCTCCTTTTTACTCAGCTGGGGACCACAGTTAATGAAGTGGTGTTGCTCATGCTTAGGATGGGGCTCCCCTCCTTAGTCAATGTCGTCTAGATAATCCCTTACAGCTTGCCCAAAGACTTGTCTCCTATGGGATTTTAGATCCTGTCAAGTTGGCAATAGTCATATCCATCATGAGACATCTAACAAGTTTGCATTCCCTATTTGTTATTATTAATGCTGTTTAGTTAATCAAATCTATCCATTGTAGGGAGATAGATTAATATAAATTAGATTTAGTAAATATCTAGGTTTCTGATACAGTCTCTTAATCTGGGGCATGAAGATCAACTTGGCTGTGAGCAATTAGCTTATCAGCTTATGGATGAAGTCACGTGAAACGAGGGGAGTCTCTATGGACTGAAAAACAGGTTGAAGCCAGGTGAAACAAGGAAAGACTTTATGACCTGGCATTGTTTTCAACTGCCAAGTGGGCAGAGACCAAATTAAGCTGAAGCAGGTGGAACAAGGAGTGATCGATCCTATTTAAGGACAAGTGGATGGCACCAAGGGGATACACTAGATGCTAGCGAGTCCTCACACTAGAAAGGACAATGAGTAGTTTGTATCCTCTGCTGAAGAAAGTGCTGGTGAACTGGTGGCCGGATCTCCCTGAGGCAGAAAGAAGCTGGTGAGCAGAGAAAGCCTCAGCAAGACAGCAAAAGGCCAAGGACAAAACCCTGTGGCTCAGCTTTTGCCTAGAGGGGTTTGACCTGTCCGAACAGTGGCCTAAACAAAACGGTGGCTGGCTTTAAAGACTGAGGCAGAACGGCAGAGTTGCTGATACAAAAGGAGTAAGTTGGCCTACCAATGGCTGAAGTCTCCCAGAATGAGGAAAGCCTCAAGCATTATTTAAGGTGAAACCGCCATAGCCAATTTACCCTGACAAATCTATGTCTGAGATATTCCAGAAAAAAGACTGCTAAGTGCATTAAAGGGTCTACCCAGAGTCTGTGTTCCTGGCAACTGAGGACCTGCCCCAGAGACTGTATCCTTCTAAAAGGTTACAAAAATAGTTGTAATTGTTATCAATAGGTTTAGTGGTTAGGTCTTAGGGGTTGTAGGCATTCATAGGGGTTGTAGGAATTTATTGGAATAGTAGTTAAGTAAGTGTATTTGTTATAAGTGAATATAGTTATTAATAAATAAGTGTTTAACAATTAAAAAGTATGGTTTCAATCCATCCAACCCTGTTCTATATCATCATCCCATATTTATTAAGTACCTATGTTGTCCTAACAGATTAGGAGCCCTATCTTCTCTTGTGACTCTGACAATAACAGGATTGCATTTCAATTGCATCAGGAAGAGGTGGCTCAGTGAGTTTAAGAGAAAAATGGGTTCCATTTCATGACCTTGCTCTGCTCCAGAGGTGGTGCTTCATGTGAAGAGAGAGGAAGAGAGTGTCTGTGCTCTCTTTTGGTTATTGTCTGTGACCTCACAGAAATTCAGGAAGAAAATTACTCAATACAAAACAAGGGAAGGGCTGTGGTTCTGTTTTTAGTGCTGTGTTCATTGTAACATGCATTGGAAAAACGCACCATAGACAACGGTGTGATAATATCATGTTTGCAGAATGTCAGGTCACAATCCTGGCTTTGTTGTGAAGCACAGGTGACTGTTGATAAGTTATTGAACCTACTGGGGCATCCATTCACTGATAGGCAATTAGCAAGGTTAGCTCTAAGACATTAGAGCCACTCCCAGAGGACCTAATATATAGTTTCTGCTCACATTGGCTATGACTCGCATGGCTATGTGATTACATATATTGAGTGATTACTGTAAAACAAGAGCTGAGAGACAATTCATGCTAGAGAGGCAGGTGCAGTTTCAGCGCTCATGGAAGAGGTGCGGGAGTCAGAATCGGAGTTTGAGCCATCACTCCCCACTCACCTGTGATCTCAGCTGCTCTCCACATTTCTTCTGCTGCCTTCAGATCTGTGTTGTGTGTTGCACTTTGAAAATGTTTGACATGACTTAGTAAAAGGTGGTTATTCCTATCACTCAAATGTTAGGTCAGGGTCATATCTCAGTTACTCTGTTATTGTTATGATAAGATGCCTGAGCCAAAACAATGCAAAGGAGAGGGAGGAAGGGTCTATTGTGATGGTTCTAGAGGGATGGAGTCTATCATCATGACAGGACATAGGAAGGGAAGGCAGTAGGCATGATGGCAGGAGCAAGGGGCGAGTTAGTCACATGGCTTCACATGTGAAGTCAGGCATGATGAACTCAGAGTGTTGGATGCTTGCCGCTACTCAGTCCCCTTTCTTCACAGTCACAGTCTGGGATCCTACCCAGGAATGGCACACCCACAGTGGGTAAGTCTTCTCACCACAGTTAACTCCATCAATATAATCCCCAAAGAACATGCCCATAGGCCCACCTCCCAGGTGGTGATAGGTTCTAGGAAGTTGACATTGAATGCTAAGTACTACAGGTGGTGTAATTTATGCAGGCTTCCCATTTCATAAGATGGAAGGAACAGCCTAGAATTCTGTTTTCTCTAGGTGTAGGGGCTGAGTGAGTAGCTTTCTAAAAATGATGTGTTCTTCAGCTCCAAGGACAAGTCTATCCAGTTGTCCTCAGAGATGCCACCTTTGCAGCACATTCTATAAACTGCAAAATTAAATCTTTCACTTCATTTCCCCCAGAAAGACCCTCCAGGAGCATTGCTCTGTCCCCCCCTACAAATCTGTCCTGGCGAGGTAAGGGATGATGTGAATCCAATCTACAACCCCCAACACAGAATCCCTGAGAAGATGTATGAGGCTGCATATAAATTGCATTGAATTTGGCCAGCCATGGGGCTAGCGTTGCTTTTATGCTGAATATCAGCAAAAAGTATGAAATGGAGATTACATTTTCAATTCTGGCTTTTCCCCCAAAGCTCTGAAGAGTTGCCTTCATCCCCCGATCCATCACAGCACAATTGCACTGCTGTGGAGTCCCATACTCTGCATTCCTTCCTGGGAAGGGGAGCTGAAACTTGGAGATAAAACAGTGTCTTATCAGCCTCCTTATTAGGTGACTTCATTCCTAGCTGCACCTCTCTCTCCAGATCTCTGCTTTTCCCCTTCGGGGGGAATGCCTTTTGTTTTTAAGATTTATCACACACAAAGATCACAAAATCAATGTAGGTGTGCACACACACATGCACGCACACACACACAGAGAGACAGACAGAGAGAGAGAGAGAGAGAGAGAGAGAGAGGAGAGAGCGCTTGGGAATGTTCAAATTGCTATATTTGTTTCTTGGGCTGTTCAGGACAGAAATGAGATGTTGCCGCAAGTGGAGTTCATCCATCGACAATGAGGAACATGTTTATTACTTTTTCCTGAAATACATACATTCATACCAGCTATTTCAGTTCCTATTCCCAAACAGCCCTGAATCACTGTCAGTGCCCTAGCTCCAGCCTTAGTCTGAAAAAAAAAAAAATAGTGCTTTCTGGTGGAGGGTGGAGGGTGTTGTGCACGTGGTTCTATACTGCCATCATTTTCAATGTCTTTAGCAGCCTTTTCCTGCCCACTCTCCTTGCTGTTCCCTCTCACCCCTCCCCCACCTCCCAGTGATAGCCTGGCTAGCTCCCCAAAGAGAAAATGTGTTAAGTGAACTTGACAGACTCCAGGCTGGCTCCATATGGCAAGGCCCAGGTTGCATGTTCCTGGGGTCCCCAAGCTCCTCTCACCTTATTAAGATGGCAGTAACTACATGCAATTCAAGTTCAATGCATGGTTTTAATTCCTGGGGCCCTGGAGACCAGCTTCAGACTTCAAGGAGGAATTAGAGGCTGCATCTTCCACTGCAGATGTGACCTTTTCCTCTTGTCCCCACAGTCACAGAGCTGGCAAGAAGGTAAGGGACATGTAGACCCAGAATGAGAGAAATATTGCTGGAAAACACAGAGCTTAGGTGTGAGGGCTTTCTTAGGGTTGCCAGAGGTTCTGACAAAGATATCTAAGCATCATTGTGCTCTTGTTTATGGCTTGTTCTGCACTGTCTGAACCTTTGGACTCCTACATATAATTGAGACTTTGACTTTGATTTATAAGTATCTAATTTGAGCTCCTCCTTCATTTGAAAGCCATGGAGAAAATTAACTCCAAATCAAATCAATGCATTTCAAGTGGATAAGCCCTTGAAACCCAGTGATTAAGGGCTGGAGTTGAAGCCTACATTTTTAGATAGTAGGAATTTGTAAGAATAAGTCTGTAAAAGACAGGCCTTTGCTAGAAATAATTTTATATGAGATGTATAGAAAATGTGGCTACCTTTTTAATGCTGTGGATTTCCATATTTTACAGAAGACTGTAGTTATGTAGAATGGAGATTCCTAAGAGAGCAGAGAGTCACTTAATTTGAATACATAAAGAGGATAGGAAGAAGAGACACAGAATTCACTCCAGGTATTTCATGGGGAGAATATCTAACCAGTGGAAAGTTGGGTTCATGATTTTTAAAGGTATGAGAATGAAAGAGAAAGCCAGAGCATGTAGCTGCAGAATATGTCAGTGTTGTTGGTGCAGTAAGGGCTTGCAGTGCGTGGGGAAGGGAAGCCCTTTAGGAAACAGAAAGTTTCTTCTAGCTTCAATGTTCCTAGGTTTTCAACACAAGCTCACCCACTTGAAATGATTTCCTGTGCACATACACTGATCAAAATTATAAATGACTGTGATGACTTCCAAACATATTCCTCTCTCTCTCTCTCTCTGTCTCTCCCTTGTGTGTGTGTGTGTGTGTGTGTGTGTGTGTGTGTGTGTGTGTGTGT
>CAJQZJ010031764.1:7329235-7396082 GCA_907164525.1 Lophiomys imhausi
GTGTGTGTGTGTGTGTGTGTGTGTGTGTGTGTGTGTGTGTGTGTGTGGTGGGTGGCGCAGTGGGTACCTGTGTGCACATTGGAGATGGACAGAGGGTGCAGACTTTGGGTGCTGTCTTCTATCGCTCTCCACCTTATGCCCTTGAGACAGCCTCTCCCTCATTCTGGGGCTAGGCACAAAACCCAAAAAGCCTAAGCGATCCTCAAATCTCTGTACACCTCTACCTCTAGACCTAGCTTTAGGGTTATATACACATGTGAACACACAATCTTTTCACGCGGGTTCTTGGAATTTGAACCTGGTGACTCATGCTTGCTCAATAAGTCCTCCCCCCATTTATTGATGGTTTTTCACACACCACCTCAGAACGTACAGCCTCTAAATTGGGGCAATTGAATCTTAGTTTGTATTTTTTTTTTTAGCTAAAATAATCAAAAAGTGACTACCATAATTCCTATATTGATATGATTCATGGTCCCTAAACAAGCAGATCTCAACTGAGCACCAAGAACATATTGGAGATTTTGATAATACTTGTATAGTATCTCATGCCCAGGACCAAGAAATTGAAATCTTTCCTTCACATAGGCCTTCAATGAGGCTGTTGTGTTCCATCACCAGGTAGAGGTGAAGATACCATCATTTATCTGTTCGTACAATGTGCTAATGTGAAAGTGGCTGTTGATACACACTATTTCATTTAAACATGTAAAAATAGAAGGGGCTCACCCCCAGCTTTAAGAAAAGTGAGCGTGTAACACCTCACTCGGGTAGTTCCAGGCAGGATAAGTACATTTAGTGATTTTCCTTTCAGCAGCTCCATCCTGAACCAGGGCTGTTTCAACACTCTGTAAGCCATCATCCATGGGAAAGACCACAATGGCCTCATCCACCAGGATGAGGCAGGCAGGAGCAACTGCACAAGAAGCATTCAACCGTCTTTTCACAACTTACCTCAATGGGGACATGAGAAGTAGCTGCTCTCTTCTCTTGTTCTACCAGGTCCAGACCATGTTCTCCCCAGCACAGTAGGCTGTGTGTGTGCATGAGTGTGTAGATGTGTGTGTGTGTTTATGAAAGTAAGTCTAGATGTGTGAACATGGGTTGGAAAACTACAAGCGCCATTCCTCTTGCTTTTCTGGGACTAGATCTTTCACTGGCCAGGAATCCATAAGCATCATCCTCTCTCTGTGTATCCCCAGAGCGGCCCAGGGATTACAAGTGTACACCACCATACCAGGCTTTGGAGAACAGCACTGGGGATTGAACATGTGTCCACAGGCTTGTGTGGAAGAACTCCACTGACAGAGTCATCTCCTGAGGCCGAGCCTAGCGTGTTGGATCTTTAACAGAGCTCTGTGCAAACAGTATTCATAGAAGAGTCCTCAATAATCGCCCCCATAATGGGCATTTCTAGCTTAATCTTGGAGTTTTATCTGAGAGCTTCTTCACCTCCTTTGGATTAGAGGTGGTAATCAGATTCATAAGAAGAATGCTGATGCTTAGCTCTGTCATGATGGGGACGGGCAAGCCTGTCCCAATCTGTTCCATGAGCCGTTCTGTGATGGCTGTGTGTCTGATGAATGCACACTTGCCTTTGGCTTGAATGGTCTCTTTATACTGATTGTTGTCAAGTTCTTGAGGGAAAGTGAAGTAGTCTAGGTCATTGACTGCTAAGGCTGTATGTCTGGAATACGTGAACAAACTCTTGAGTCCAAGCCTTCTGTGCTTTAGAGAGAAACATTCATCTTAGCCTGGATAAAAAGCAGTTGATCTCATGAAGCAACAGAGACTCATGGCTGGAGCATGAAACTAGGAAAGGCAAGACCTGGAAGCTTGTCTTTCTGTGTTTACAACAGACTCAGTTTCTCTGTAAACTGGACCTAGTGATGCTATATTGGATGGTACAAATGATCAGACATAATGTCTTACACCAAGTATATGCTCAGCCTAGGATAGTGTTCTAGCCTACTTCTTTCTAGAAACGGCAAGGTGAATGCAGTTGTTCATGGGAAATTAATGTGATGGGATATTTCTTCTTTCTTTCAGTGTTCACTAGTTTTTTTCTCTCTCTCTGCTCCTGTGTTAGTTCTTGAAGGGTGCAAACCCTGCTTCCATCCCCCCTCTGTGTTTCAAACATAGTTTTTTCAGCTGTGGATTCCCTATTGCGTAAGGCCTTTGTGCTGCATGAGCAGACTCAAAGCTGATAGCAGAGTGTGGAGCCTGGAAGCACAGGGCACTTTCTGCTGCTGAGAAATCCTCTTCTTTCCCAGGGCGCAGACGTGCCTGCAAGGGATCTGGGAAATCATTTGTGAGAAGTCGTAATTAATGATCTGCTGGGTCTTGGCACTTATATAGGAAGCAGAAGGCCACCAGGAATTGGAGCAACCTCTTGGATAAGAGCTGTCCTCTGGGATGGCTTCTCTCTGAGGGGAGTGGGAGCCCTTAGAAGGGGTTGGAGCACCAGGGGGATTTGATGGCAGGGTCTGTGCAGTTTTCAGGGCTGGCACTCAATTGCTTACCACACAGAGCCTCAGAGTGACAGTGACCTGAACCCAGAACCCTGGCATTTGAAAGGAGCCATATTGGTTTAAAATCCTACCTCTATCCCTTATTCTGTAGTTTGCCTTGGTGTGTCCTTCCTTGGGAATCTCAGTTTTACCTCTTTGTAAAATGGTGATTATGTCACAAACTCTTCACGGGTGTTTGAATTAGAAATTTGATGATACCAATGAAATAGCAGATACTCAAAAGTATTCTGAATAAAATGTCAAACTAGGAAGACATATCCCTCATTTTCAGGGTGAAGAATGCAGCTCTGTGGGTAAAGTGTATGATCATGTAGACCCACAGATAATCACAGACATCTCTGTGGGTAGAATGGACATTCCACCTATGGTATTAGCTAAAAAAAAAAAAAAAAAAAAAAAAAAAAAAAAAAAAAAAAAAAAAAAACCAAAAAACAAAACAAAAAAAAAAACTACTGAAGAATCATTCAGATATTTTGTTTTTGATGTCAGTCAAGTTGGGTCTCTAGTGAAATTTGCTACCTTTTGAGAGTGAAGAAGAGTCTATTAAGTATTAATTTCCTCTTGCTCTGCTGCTAAGCTATTGGGGAAGTGCAGAGACTCGTCCTGTGACCAAGGGCTGTTCATTCCCTGCAGTGAGTCCCCTCTTAAAACAACATCATCCAGGTCACTTGGTACTGTCTGTGCTGGAGCTTACTATCCTGCTTTGAGTATCTTATTAACTCATACCTATAAATCCGCTGCACAGTGTCTGTACCCAGCGAGGAATAGGGAGGGTGTAATAATGAGGAGCTTTCCTGCCCTGTAATGATAACAGCACTTTGAAGCTTCTGCCTCATCCTGTTACAGGTGGGGCCACATGTTGTAATATTTGCTGAATTGGCCAGTTTTGTGTCAACTCAACTCAAGACAGAGTCATTTTTTGGAAGAGGGACCCATGATTGAGAAAATTCTCCCACCACACTGGCCTGTGGGAAAACCTGTCAGGTATTAGCAAGAATAATGTTTGGTGCGGGTGGGCCCAGACCATTATGGGTGGCGATACCCCTGGGCATGTGGTCCTGAATGATGTAAGTAAGTAGGCAGAGCCGGCCATGCAGAGGAAGCCAGTGAGCACCATTTCTCCAGGGCTTTTGCTTCAATTCCTGCCTCTAGGTTCCTGATCTGGCTTCTCTTAGTGTAGACCATCAACTAAGATTTGAGAGTTCATAGGAACACTTTCTTCCTCACGCTGATTTTATGTTCTATCACAGCAGGGGAAACCCTCACGAGGACATACGCCGAGTTCCTGGCCCGTGGTAGATATATTGACTTGTAGAGCAACTGATTGGTCACAATCATTGTGGTTCATGTCAAGTGTGCTCTACAGGGTTTACAGTAGGGAAAGGCAGTGTAGCCCACTCGGCTAATAATGATAACTGGCATCAGGTGCCATGTTTCTGGTACCAGCTGTACTGTGTTCTTTATAATCTTGAACCTTTTCACTCCTTCACTTCTCAATCTTTTTTGTTTTGTTTTGCTTTGTTTTGTTTATGTTTTTTTTGTTTTTGTTTTTGTTTTGAGACAGGGCTTCTTTGCGTAGCACTGGCTGTCCTGGAACTCATTTGGTAGACCAGGCTGGCTTGAAACTCAGAGATCCACCTGCCTCTGTATCCCAAGTGCAAGGGATTAAAGGCATGCATCACGCCTACCCAGATCCCCCTAGTTTGTTTTTAAATGAAGAGACAGCTTCTAAATATTGGTGGCCACTTCCCTCCAGCCACCTGGAATTCATTTTGAGAGATAGAGAGGATGATCCCTGTCCCCAAATGTGTTTTCCTAGCAACAGGAGAATAAAAAGATGTGACAACTAAACTCCTGCTGAGGGAGATGTTTCGCTGAAGTTAGAACCCATAGCAAGGAAGGAATTTTCCTTCCTGAGTACTTGCTGTTGCTCCTAGATGTGCTGGTAAGCCCCTGTCTGCCCACCTCTATGCAAACCAATCCTCCCACAAGCTGAGGATGTGCTGTCCTCAAAATCCAAACCCCATGTGCAGGATATGGGCTTGGCTGCTGCTGCACAAACCAGAGATAAGAAAGGGATAGCATTTGCCCGCAGTGGGGGAATCTTCATGTTTGGCTGCAGTTTGATCAAAGGCCTCCACCTGGGTCTGAGATCTGACAATGTGATCACCGCCGTAAGTTGACTTTCTCGGGTCATGAACCTGGGGCTTCAGCCTGGGGCAGTGTGGGAGGAGAGAGAAGCCACCCTCTACTAGCAGTGCTGCCATTAGGAGCACGGTTCCTGTGTTGGCAAAACTGAGTCCCCACCCCCCAACCTGACAGGGCTCTGGTTATTCCAGGAGCAAGGCACAACATTTGCTTATTGTCCTAGGTGTCTGTCAGAATGGACTAGTCAGACTATTTGGGGACCCTGGTAGAAGTGGTGAGAGATGCAGTAAAATGAGACAATGCTCAGGCTACCAATGAAGAACACTGCCTTTGAGATCTGGAAGATTTCATGTTGTATCCCAGCCAAGCCTTGCGAAAGATGAGAACCCCGACAGTTATTTATCTTCCATTATCTTCCTTTCTCTCATCTGTGAAAGGAGGGCAATAGCGTGTGTCTTATGAAAATAAAGGTCTATTAGATAAATGCTTAGCATGGTGTCTTACACCTAATAAACCCTTAGTACATGGTAGGCTGGCTTCTGGGTCATTAACATCCAGGGCCTCCCACAATGACAATGCTGTCATATACCTGTGTCATTCCTGGGGATGTAGATGTGGGTTGAGAATAACTGAACAGCATGCTCCCATTGAAGCAGTAGATATTAGAGTGTATTTGCTGTCTTGCAGGATGGGGAATATCACTGCTTTAAAAATCAGGTTTTCATGTGTGTAAGTGTAAAAGAAAACAGGTGCTTTGACCATGTAGGTGGGTGTCTAGGGTTTGAGAACAAGGCCTGGAAGTAAAGATGATTTTCATCCTGAGAAAGTCTGTTTTGACTGAAGTAGAGAAAAGACCACAGAGAATTTTGTGAATTAAGTCAGTACTAGTTGCTAGAAAGCAGTGTAGTGGTTGATAGTTGCTTACTATGAACAAAGCCCTGGGTTCAATCCCTAGCACTGACTATCAAAAGTCAATAGAGAGAGGTTGAAAATACATAGTAGATTGATGATAGGTAGATAAATAGGCAGACAGAGAGGAAGATGATAGAGAGATGAAAGGGAAACTGATTCACAGATAAACAGGTGATGGGCAGATAGGTAGAAATATAGATGCATAGACGATAGATCGATGCCAGAGGTAGACAGATACTGCTTATAGACAATAAAATCCACCCATTTGAGCATGCACCTTAAATTTCAATACATGTATACAGTCTTACAATCATCTCTGCCGAGCATTTATCCTTGGAAGTTTGTTTGTCCCTGTGTTTAGTCTGTTCTGTCTCCATCCCAAGCCCCAGACTACCACAGATCTGCCTTCTGTCTCTTGAATTTCTTGTCAATGACATCGTCCTAGGAAGCCTTTCTCTTTTTGACACCTCTCCCTTAATTTACTGTTTCTGAGATTCCCTCTGTGGTCTTGTGCATGTCTGCAGAAGAAGTACAGCTTAGTCTGTGTGTGCATGCACAAGTTAATGACATTTCTCTTCAGCTTGGGGGTGTTGTGAATGCTGTGGGATTTGAATGTCTTTGTGTGTAGACACCTGTTTTTTTTATGTTCATGAGTAAATCATTTAAAATAGTATTGCTGGGTGGTACATTAACCCAGATTTAGCATTCTAAGAGGCTGTTTTCAAATGTAGAAGTATGGTTTTGTTTTGACTGTGCCTGTTATTACTGATGGTGATAGTCTGAGATGGGGCCTCTTTATAGCACTGTCTGGCCTGGGACTCACCACATAGCCCAAGCTTTCCTTGAACTCATAATGATGCTCCTGCCTCTGCTTCTTGATTTCTGTTGCTTCAGGCATATATCTTCATACCTTACAGGCTGTATTATTTTGAATTCCCACCAGTATGTAGCTTTCCCAGCTCCCAAATATCCTTCTGTGTCTGTTCTACATTGATACTCTCGGGCCTCTGTAATGTTGACCTTGAGACTCCAGTGAAGGGTGATGCTGTAAGCATCAGGGTGGTAAAGGAGTTTTCTTTCCCATATGTATATGCACCGACTTGGTCAAAGCTATTGAGGACTGAGAATTATCCTCTGGATTTCTATGATGTTATTAATCTGCCATCATTTTAGTGACAAAGAATCCATTCTGTGTACACAGTCAGAGTCTTTTCTGTATTGAAGTGTTTGCACCTGGTGTGAGGACCTAAGTAGATGAACACAGAGGACACAGTGTTTATAGGCAACGAAGAAAGTTTGTCTTATGGCTTTGGTGACAGATTTTATCTATGCATGCACCTGAATACCCAGGACACACCTGTCTTTTCTGTCCCCGCTTTGTGCTAGAGTCAGCCTCTATGGTGATTCTCTGAGGTTTTGTCTCACCACACACCACACTGCTGGAAAACATCTTACCGTCTTCTCCGGTTTGCTTCATGCTTTCACTTTCTTCCTGTTGGATTACAAATGGATTAATGTTCTTAGTTGGAGGTTTCTACAGTAGTAAGTTCCCTATGACTTTTTTTTCCCAAAGGACTTTAGTAGATTTTCCTCGAATCCAACTGGATGCTTTAATCTCCTATTTGTGCCTTTTATTAGTTCTAAAAAGTGGTAGATAAGATGGTGAATGAACTGAGGATGTGGCTTTTGTCCTAGGGTGAAGCAACTCTTAACCCTCAGACAAGAGCGTCATATGAAGTCCATAAGGGTTACCACCTCAGGATTAGGTGAAGAAATTTTAAAAAGATGATTATCTTCTCTGAACCTATGTGAATCTAAATGATGCCTATTTTTCATTATGTGAAAACCAGCATTATATTGTCATATATACATATATATATATACACGTGCATGTGTACACACCCAGAATATATATGTATTATATATATATACATATATATTCTTCCTCCAATTCCTTCATATGAGGATGGTAAACCCCTTGATTCACATCTGTACCTATTATTAACAATCATCTGTTTATGGGAATCCAAAGGTTAAGTTTCAGCTTATAGGACAAATTTGGCCTACCACCTATTCTTTTAAATAAAGTTTTATTGCCACACAGCAATAGCCATTAATTTACATATGGTTCACATACTTTCTCATTACATAGAGCTGAGTTCCAGCTACAGAAATGTACATTTAGAAATCCTATCTCTGTGTGTTATGTATATAGTGCATATATATACACATAGTCACACATTTGTACAGATGTACATACACCAACATGGAAGCAAGAGGCTCACATCTGTTGTTTTCTTCATGTGCTGTCCCCCTTGTTTGCTTAAGGCAATGTATCTCACTGAACCTAGAATCTGCTGATTTGAATAGTCTAGCTGCCCATTTTTCCCTAGGAATACACCACCTCTGACCCCCAAGTACTGGGATTACAGGTGGATAGCATACCTGCCTGGTTGTTTTTATAGTGATGTTGGGGATCTAAATGCTTATACTCAAACTTTTCCATTAGAGCCATTCCCTCGGTCCCTGTTTGGCTCTGTATATAGATGATAACCAATTCCTGCTCTGAGGTAGAACGTGGAGTGCCTACAATGTTAGTGCATGTCTGTATTATTGTATGTCTCTCTTTTGTATATGTGTTTACACTGGTCTAAAACCCTCACTATGGACTGGGCATTTCACTTTTCTGTGCTCCATAATTTGGGCTCAAAAATAGCATCTCCATACAAGGACTAGATCGGAGAAAATACAGGTTGAGGGTCTGGTGCGCTCAGCATACAGTTTGCAAAAGATGGCCCTGTTGGGTGACCAGCCCTGAAATATCTGCCATATTACTCTTGGAATTGCCTGCTGTTGCATAATACAATGTAATATGTAATCCATTGATTGAGACCAAAGGAGTCAGAGATAGAGACCCAGGTCACTTAATTTGGGACAAGACATACAAGAGTCAAGGTGCTTCCTCATTGCCTGAAATTATTTCTCCCAAGATGTCCATACAGCTTCCTCCTTCCTGACCACTTTTTTTCTCATTCACAAGCCTTAGTCACTGTCCAGTTCCATTCCCTTGTCCTTGTCACGTTTACAGGTCACTGCGTTTCAGACCAGTGTGATTACATGTCAGTTTCTTGTCTCCTACACTAAGAGGCACTCCCCGAGGCATTGAGGGATCTCTCTTTTTTTATGCCCCACGTGGGGAACTTTGCCTGGAATGAAATGAGAGGATGAGGTAGTTCCTGAAATAAGACTTTCGTTCATTGCTCCGGGGCTCTTCCTGTCTTTCCTGCCCATCTTTCAGTGAACAAAGACAAACAGAATGAGTCTCCTACTATTTCACCGCTTCTGTGTGTATGAAGATCCACAGCCAGGCCAAACTGTGGGCGATTTGCTACGTACATGCTCTCATCCCATTCAAC
This sequence comes from Lophiomys imhausi, assembly GCA_907164525.1. Classification (NCBI taxonomy): domain Eukaryota; kingdom Metazoa; phylum Chordata; class Mammalia; order Rodentia; family Muridae; genus Lophiomys; species Lophiomys imhausi. The sequence continues at coordinate 7,338,243 of CAJQZJ010031764.1, forward strand.
TCATATAGGTTATTCTGAATGATGGTGTGCAGCTTAGTCAAGCACTTCTTGAATAACCACAGAGAGAACCCAGGAGCCTCTTTGCTAAGATCCCAGATAGTCCTGTGGTAGAAGTCCTTGTCAAAGAAAGCTTCAGTTCACCAACAATCAGTTAGCAGTCTATCTCAATACCAGGGAAGGAGAAATCTTCATTAGTACCATCCTATAATTTCTGCTTAGCCATTCCCACCCTTGAAATGGATTTCTTTTTACCACATCCTCTTTTCTAATTAACTCAGGAGCCTAGATTACAAGAAACCAACCTTGTGAATGGTGAGGGCACTCTGAAGAGGAGAGCACCGGTGATGATGTTTAATTAAAGAGATGCCATGAGAAGGGAGAGATCTGAGCAGGTCGCAGTGCTAATCCTTCTGGCTGGCTCCTGTGTCCCTGAATGATGATGATTTATGAGCTGGTCCCCCACATATCTTCATCTGCAGTGTGCATGAGTCCCCTCAGGCAGGAAGGACTCCAGCTTTCTGGGCAGGCACTTGCCTTGATTGAGTTTCAGGGGCTGGTAAAAGGCAGTGCTGTGCAAATATTCTTTCTCCTTCTGCTGCCTTCTTCCCTTCCTTTCTCTTCCTTAGTGGGAAACTGACTGGGTGGTTCTCTGAATGGATAGATAGATACATAGATAGATGATTTATACATATAAATAGATATATAGATCAATGAGGGATACAATATAGTGGTGGATAGATGATGCATGATGGAGGAAGAGGAGAGAAAGAATGGATAAAAGAAAAAATTAAAGAGAAAAATACAGGTAGAAGGTATATCAATAGATAGATGATAGATAGGGCTATGAATAGATGGAGAATAATTCGGTATGTCTATATAAAATTCTATATGTCAATTCATATTTATAGCTACTCATCAACTAATCTACCAGTCCTTGTAGGTATCTGAATTTCACTGTATGTCTGCAAGCATTTCTCTAGCTATCTCCTTATAAACAATTCTGTGAACCTCACTATCTTTATTCTTCCATGTCTATATCAATCTTTGTGTCTGGCTTTCCCACTCTCTCCATCTACTGCCTGCTCCTGTCTTACTATTTGCTCTTGTGTGTCTCATAGGCCTATCATATGAAGCATCATGAGGAAACCTCTAGCAAGCATCGTTGGCTTTGTTTTTATTTTGAAGTATTATATAAACAATCAATGGGCCATGGGTTAAGCATACATGAATGCAAGGAACTGCCTGAGGTAACTTCTGACAGTTATTTAGTAATTATCCCAATAATTATGAACATATATCCTAATGTGTGCTAGTTTCTAATGTCAAGAACAGAATTTGTTTAATCCTGTGTGTTAATAATAGTAGCTCCTGTTACTCTCCCATTTGAAAATGAAAGAACTTAGGCTTAGAATCACACCTGTGAGTTGGCTACACAAATATGAACATGTCATGCTTGTACAGAGGACCTGACTTCTATTCCCACTGCACATATTAGGATGCTCATAGCAGCCTGTAGCTCCATCTCCAGGGATTCTGACATTCTCATCTGTTCTCCCCAGTCTCCTGCATTCATGCATGCCCATACCCTCCCACTTACATACACATAATTAAAAATGAAATCAATCTTTTTCAAATAGAGAATCATGCATACTGTCCACAATACACAACATAACCCTCTGAGATAAGACTATTGCTGTGTTCCACAATGCACAGTGCCTTTAAAGGATAAAGTGAAGCATCCCTCATCAGAATTTCAGTAGTGTAATTGTGGGGATCATGCTACACATGTGTCTTTCTCCCTAGTGTTTCTTTCTTGTGGATGAGAAGAAAGCTTTGTGTCTCCCAGGGTTCCCCTCTTTTTTCTCTCCCTTTAATTCTTTGTCCCATTTTCCACCACATGGCCAAGGAGCTGGCTTTTGATTCCAGAATACTGCAGAACCTCCATCCGTCTTCTCAGTCAAAATAAATTGGCAGAAATGTCTGATTTGACTTTTTCTCTCCTTCTTCAAGGCAGATGCTTTTCTCATTATGGAGACAAGGATGACACTTTGTCTCAGCAAGCACTCAGACACTTAGAATACCTGTGTAGTTTCTGGTCTCGAAGCTGCTAGCTCAGGGAGGCCTGGGAGGCTGGGGGCTCTGCTGAACTCCATCTTTGTGAGATTAAGTTTTCAGAATCTGGGATCTGACCCTCAGATGGATCATCTGTAAGTGCTAATTTCAGAGGGTGTTGCTCAAATTCTCTAGCCTGCCAGACTGCCCTCTTAATTGAAGGTGTTGGATGTAATATAAAACTTATGAGCCCATTTTCCTGTCCTAAAGGAAGAAGAATAAAAGGGCACTAAACTATAACTTTTCCACTCCCATTAACTTGGGTGAGGAAACTCTGCTTAGAGAAGACAGTAGGCAAGTGTTATTCATCCTAGGCCACCCGACCCTGATTGAAGGTGGGAACTTAGTAGACACTTGTTGGGCTCAAATGGTCCCTCTTTTCATGACCTTGGTAAAGTAAATTTCCCATGTTGCAGAAAAGAGGAACTTTGGTAAATAAAGTCTGATAACTACTCTCCTGCTGAAATGGCTTCTCCTTCATTCTCAGATAGTTGGTTTTTGTTTGTTTGTTTGCTTTTCTGACAAGAGGATATCTTTACCCTCATGAGAACCCCCATTGAACTTTAGATTATATCGATGCCTCATTTCCTTGTGGATTCCAGAAAAAAAAAATAGATCTTTTGATCATGGCACTGAACCCTGGGAAGAGTCATGACACTGTCATTCTAGAGACCCATCAAGTGGCAATTCTATGCACACAAAGGAACAGATAGTACCTCTTGCTTCCCCTCCTCAGACCCTGAAATAATGTCAGCAGGCTGCTAATTGTTCCGCGATATTCCAAATATGAGTTCTTTTCTCTTAAGCCAGTTCCTAAACCACCTGTCGACCTGTGTAGCATTGTCTGTTGATCCTCTAGTCTTCTTTCTTAGGTCTTACCCATGCCAGAACTTCCAGTCTGCTTAGTTGAGTCTCAGACCTTCACTTCTGTTTAGCTACAGTTCTGTAATCTTGATAGTGGCTTTGATCTGGCTAATGGAAGCTCCTTTGTTTTTCATTTAAAATTGACAAATGACGCACACCAACAGTTCTTATAGTACTGTATTTGTTTACAAAAAAATTAAAAATAGAAAATGGAATATTGTTTCTTCTTAGCTTGTAAAAATTTTAGTAAGATTTTGAATCTTTAGCAGTTCCTTGCAATTCTGCCTCAACCTCCACATTTTGTTAATTTTCATCCTACCACTTCAGTGTGTCTCTTCTCTGTTATCCTGAATATTCATTAATGTAGCCTGTGTTATTAATGCCTAAAGTAAGAGCCCCTGTCATTTTCCAGCAGTGAACCCTGTGTTCCATGCTTGTATATTGTGGATCCAGCTCAATATTCAGCATTAAACTTACCATGTCAGAAGGTGAAAAGCTCTATAATAAACTGACTGCTTTGTCTCGTTTTGACTGTATCCTGCATTTGTCATTCCAAACATGATCTAAGCAGGCATAAAACTTAGTTGAGATTCATCTACCAGGCAGAATATAGCAAAAATTCCAACAGAATGCAGATTAACAACTAAAGAGAGGTGTGGAAGTGTGGAAGTAGAGGGCTTTGTGTTCCTGTCCATGGTGCTGAATACATTTCTGGGTCTCCAAGTCAACTTCTCTGTCTTTGTCAACCTAACAATGTGATTATACTTAAATGAGTATGTGACAAGGGATCAGGTGTTTCTCTATAATCATCCTTTAGTCTCATTTCCTGGGACTGTAGATGCTGCTGGTGACATGATGGGAGCTCGCTGTCATCTACCAGGGAACTGTCTTGTCATATAGGACAGATCCTAGCTACATGCAGCTATTTACATAAATTAAAAGTAAATGAAATTAAACGGCCACTGCTTAGTTATACTATGCATCTTTCAAACACTCAGAGGCTACACATGACAACTAGTGGCTGCATCAGAACTCACAGATCTGCAGCGTCTCCATTATCCTAGAATGCTTCACACTCTGCACTTCCTTAGAATAGCATTAGGTAGATTTGGAAATGATCACCATTAGAGATGCATCTTCGTCGCCAGAATCAGTGAATGTTACTGTCTATGACAAAAGGTACCTCGCAGATGTGAGTAAGATACAGATATGAAAATGGAAAGATTTTCTTGCATCATCTGGTTTCAGCTCCATAGAATCCTAGTAGTCCTCGCAAGAGAGGAGCTGAAGTGCCAGCTGCACCAAAGAAAAAGGACTGATGGAAACAGAGATGGGATGGTTTGTTTTGAAGTTGCAGAAAGAGGCAAAGGATTTATGTGGCTGCTAGAAGACAAGAAAACAAGAAAGTGGAAACAGCTCAGAAAGCCCCCATGAAAAATAAAAGAGACAAAAAACAAAACACATTCCCACTGATGAGTTGAGTATAGGCCATTGAAAAAGGTTTTGGATATTTCACATTCAGGACTGTAAGATACAGGGCTGGGTAGCTACTTTTGTGGGTAAAGTTCTTGTCATGCAGACATGAGGACCTGATTTCAGATCTCCATCATTCCCACAAAAAGCCACATGCAGAGGAACACAGTGCAGTAGCACCACTGCACTTGTAATGGCCAGAGGTTGGTGTCAGGTATTATATTTTAACAGCCTCCACATTATTTTTGGAGGAGGCATCTCTAATTGAAGAGCTCACCAATTAGATGAGGCAGACTCCAAGGACCCTCCTGTGCCCACTTCCCCATTGCTAGGATCATAGGGGAGAGTATCAGCAGTCCAAGGTCATCTTCAGTTATATAACACATTCCAGGGTAGTCTGGGCTACCTGAAACCCTGTCTCAAACAACAAATGAGAAAACTGAGGTAGAATGAGAACCAAGGTTCATTCCAAGAAGTTCAGTACAAGGATATCTCTGCCCTTCTTGCCATTAACGGCTGGAATTTTGTTCCCCAAGCCCAAGGTGATACCATGGGAGCAATGACGCAAACCTAGCCTCTGCCCCTCACCTTGATTCTTTCCACTCTGGCTGAATTTTTATGAATTCTTTTTATTCTGGAAATGTTTTCTTTTGCTTAGTGTACACTGTCATTCTCAGTTATTTTCTTATTTAAATAATAGCAAAGATGACAGCAAGGACACCATGATTATTTGGCACACACAAACACATTTATCAAATGCTTGTTTTATTTTAAGTGAAGTGGCAAGGAATTTATGAGCACTTACATAATTTATTTTATGAATAGCCCAACAAAATGTGTGCAGGCACTATCGCCATTTCCAGAGAGATCAGTGGGAGAAGTGGTGGTACTGCTTGCACTATGCATTTCAGTCAGGGAGTTCTAAATTCAAACATTGGGCTTTCTGCTCTTCAGATTTTTTTATGTTTATTTATTACTTCATGTTATATCTCCATCACAGTCCCCTCCTTCCATCCCTCCCCATTCCACCTTTCCACTCTGTTCCCCCTTCTCCTAAAACTCATAATTCTTTTTTTAATAATTAGGGCACAATCATGAAAATCATAAGGTATAACATACATTCCCAACATCCAGTCCATACATACTGGCAACTAATATTAATATTTTATTATCTGTCTATCTATCTCCATGAGTTTAAAGTTCTATACCTAACTCAGTTTCCATCCTAACTTGCATTACCAACTTAAAGACATCTTCTTAGACCTAGAACATTATTTTAACCCCTAAACAACTTAAAACTTAACTGTGAGACTATAACTGTCTAGTCTTCAACCACATCAGAGACCTGAGAAGGATAAATATATCTGACTATACAGGAAATGTAGAGCCAGCATCTTCCAAAACTAAGAAATGACAGACAACTGGCTTCCTGGACAGTCCCCAATTTCTCTCAATACATTAGAGCATCTATCTTCAGCCTCTTGGCCCAGTATCTGACAGACATTAATTATAAAGCAGGAATTATGAAGGACTTACCTACCCTGTCTTGGCAGAGCTAGGCTGTTGACTTACCTGCTTCCAAGTTTTGTCCTTTTCAAACAGCATTCTGTCTAGAGTTGAAGCAAGGGATTGTTCTTGTCCAGTGGTGGGCTTGCTACTAATGCAACCATCTCCAAATGGAGATTCCTCAATGCTCATCTTCTACTTGGAGTAGAATAGGAGGTGCTGTCAGTACCTGACATGTCTCAATATCAAAAAATCTTAAGAAAACATCTTTGTGTGCCATATTCTACAGATCTCTTGAGGTTTTTGAAGACCACCTATGTATCTCCATATATTTGGATAAGAGGATGTTGCTTGTCTCTTAGTGAATTGATTTCTGGTTAACTTAGAAAACATCTGTGATAAACTATCCTAATACCTAACAAGATGACATGTTTAAATGACTATCATAAGTTTGCATGTCTTAATTATCCTAAGCAGTTTGTGACAGTTGCTATCAAAAAGCCAAAACTTCACATTGCACTTTTAAGCATTACCTACGTACATTATCTTTTGTTTGTTTGCTTGTTTATTTTTTACTTCAAGTTACAACTCCATTACAGTCCTCTCTCTCCACCCTTCCCAGTCCCTGTTCCACCTATCCTACTTGTCTGGAGTGGGTTACTCCTACATATTATCCCCCTTCAGTTCAACAGTCATATGAGTGTTAAGAGCTTCCTCTTACACTGGGGGTCTACATGGCAACTCTATTAGGGCAAAGTGTCCCACTATCAGGTAACAAGGTCTATGTTCCTGTTCCTTTTGGTGTGTTGATTGTAGTATAGTTATCCTGTACTACATGACTAAAATCCAATTATAAGGGAAGAGATGCCATGTGCATCCTTCTGAGTCTGGGTGAGCTCACTCAGGATGAGCTTTTCTAGTTACATCCATTTGGCTACAAATTGCATGATTTTTGTTTTTTTCTCATAGCTGAGTAGTATTCCATTGTGTAAATATACCACATTCTTTTTATGAATCCATTCTTAGGTTGAGGGACATCTGAGTTTTTTCCAGTTTCTAGCTATTACAAATAAAGCTGCTATGAACATAGATGAGGAGATGTTCTTGTAGTTTGGTGAGGAGTCGTTTGGATGTATACCTAGAAGTGGTATGACTGGGTCTTGAGGTAGAGCTATTCCAAGTTTTCTAAGATGTTGTCACCACACTGATTTCCATAGTGGTTGTACAAGTTTGCACTCCCACCAGCAATGGAGGAGTGTTTCCCTTTCTCCACAGCCTGACCAGCATATGCTGTCATTTGAGTTTTTGATCTTAGCCATTCTGCAGATGTGAGATGGGATCTCAGGGTTGTCTTGAATTGAATTTCTCTGATGATTAAGGATGTTGAGCATTTCTTCAAGTGTCTCTCAGCCATTAGAGATTCTTCCTTTGTGAATTTAGCTCTGTTCCCTATTTTTTGACTGGATTATTTGGTTTCTTGGTGTTTAATTTCTTGAGTTCTTTATAAATTATGGACATTAGCCCTCTGTCAGATGTGGGATGGTAAAGATCTGTTCCTAGTTTGTACATTGCCGTTTTGTTTGAATGACAGTTTCCCTTGCCTTACAGAAGCTTTTCAGTTTCATGAGGTCCCATTTATTGATTGATTGGTCTTAGATCCTGAGCTATTGGTGTTCTGTTCAGGAAGTTGTCACCTGTGCTAATGAGTTTGAGGCTTTCTCCCACTTTCTCTTCTGTTAGATTTAGTGTGTTGGGCTTTGTGTTCAAATCTTTGATCCACTTGGACTTAAGTTTTGTGCAAGGTGATAAGTATGGGGGTAATTTCATTCCTTTACATGTGGACATCCAGTTGGACCAGCACCATTTGTTGAAGATACTGTCCTTTTCCACTGTATGGTTTTGACTTCTTTGTCAAAAATTAGGTGACCATAGGTGTGTGGGTTCATTTCTGGGTCTTCAATTCGATTCCATTGATCCACTGGTCTGTTTCTATACCAGTGCCATGCTGTTTTTATTAATATTGCTCTGTAGTACAGCTTGAAATCAGGGATGGTGATACCTCCATTTTTTTTAATTGCACAGGATTGAATTAGCTATTATGGTTTTTTGTTGTTGTTATTGTTGTTATTCTATTTGAAGTTTAGAATTGTTCTTTCAAGGTTTGTAGAGAATTGTGGTGGTATTTTGATAGGAATTGCATTGAATCTGTATACTGCTTTTGGCAGGATGGCCATTTTTATTATATCAATCCTACCTATCCATGAGCATAGGAGATCTTTCCATCTTCTGATATCCTCTTCAATTTCTTTCTTCAAGGACTTGAAGTTCTTGTCATGCAGGTCTTTCACTTGCTTGGCTAGTGTTACCCTCAGGTATTTTATGTTGTTTGTGGCTATTATTTGGTTGTGAGCCTAGCCTTTAATGGCTGAGACATCTCTCCAGCCCAAAAATGTGTAGCCCAGGCTGGCCTCGAACTCGTGATCCTCCTGCCTCTGCCTCCTTCGGCAAATCCTACCGGCGTGCGCCACCACAACCAGCGTTTGTGGCTATTATTAAAGGTGTTGTTTCCCTAATTTCTTTCTCAGCCCATTTATCTTTTGTACATGGTACAAAAAAGGGTTAGCCTTAATTTTATATATATATATACAAAGATTAGTACCAGTGTAGACAAATATAATCTTAATTTTGTATCAACATATAAATATATGAGTATATTCAATAATCTGTCCCCTTTTCTTTATTGTTTCTATATCCCATTTTTTCAAGTCTTTTTCCCTCTACATAGGAGAGAAAGAAGTATAGAGGAAAGAAAGAGAGAGACATCCCTGTATCTAACCTCCAAAACCTTTTTAACAAGACCATTTAACAACTTGTAACTGTCCCTCTAAATAACAACAGACATCCATAACCTATCAAATGGCCAAAGTGGGGAGAAAAAAATCACCCGCCCCACCTTGTGGGGATGGGAAGTTGCTCTCTTAAAATTACTTCTAGAGCTCAGGAGAAATACCATTCTTCTTTCCTGCTTCATGTCAAGAACTCTATTATCTTTTCCTTTTCACCTAGCCTTTCCAAGAAATAATTTACTAGAAAATCAGAAGAATCTCTTTCAAATAGCTCATGTAAATTAACTTTCACTGTTTTTAATTTTGAGGTACTAGGCATGGCACCCAGGGTCTTGTACATGCTAAGTTGGTGCTCTGCTACTCAGCTATATCACCAGGCTTTAGAATATTAGTAGAGTCTCCAGATAGAGAGCAGACCAACATCTGCTATCTCAGATATGTTCTGCAGCAGACACAGTGGGTATGTACCTGACTGAGTTCATGTTCTAGAACTATAGCCTACTAATTGCCTGTCAGTAAATAAATGATACCTCTCTTCTTGGTCTCAGTCTCCTCCTCTTTTGAATGGGGTGATAATATCCACCTCTGAATTCCTAAGAACATTTACAGAGTTGAAAAGGTAAAATTACTTGGAGACATAGGGCTTTGTAAAGGAAGATATGCCTGTCATCATAGATATTAAAGAGATCAAAACAAGAGGTTAGCTTGAACCTCGAGCAACACAGCAGTCCCTGTATTTTAAAAAAGCAAACTTCAAAACACAAAACAGCTTATTTCATGAATTACTGCAAATTCTATATTGCTTTAGGAGGAGACAGTCTCAGGACTCTACTGAAATTATTTCAAAGTCAGAGTATTCTGCATTGTACACAGGAAATATGGGGTTGTTGAACTCCTTGAACCCCTCATTGGTACCCTCTTGAGCTGTATCCTCTGCATCCCTCCTTACCTGAAGCATTATAGCCATATTTGCTTCCCTGTGCAGGGCTGCAGCCTTTCCTGTCTAACCCATTGCCTCCTTATACCCAACTGACTTGCAAGACACAGGTCAAGTTGACTTCTATCTCTGATACTCTTCCAAGACCTCCCACTAAAGAGACAAATCCAAACTATTTGCTATTATTTTTTCCTGTTTCTCTTTATGTCTTCAACTTTGGTATTTATCCTCAGTATATGCTAAGTTCCCATCACATACATGTGGTCATTCACACATGCACACACACACACACACACACACACACACACAGAGCTCATAAAGTCCATTCCCTGTGTTCTTTTATGCTCTGGAACCAATACGTTTGATTTTTCCTCTCTCTTGGATTTCTTCCAATCCACTCATACTTCTCAAGATTCATCTCAACAGAGTGTTCATGAGCCATCTGATACTTTTTTATCTCTAGAATAAGAGCCTTCCTTTCTGCTGCTGTAACAGTTTGTGCTTATAAAATCTATGACACTTAGATCAGAAATCTTTCTGTATCTTTCCACATTCAGATTTTAATCTCAATTTAAAGGACATCTTTTTCTCATTCCTGAATGTATATTGTTGCACAATGGTACCACCACTAGAGAGTTATCATTACTATCTGCATGACTTCACTGAGAATTACATATTTAATGATTGAATGAATGAATGAGTGGATAGATAGATAACTGGATTTATGAATGTGTGGATAGGTAGGTGGATATATGGATAAGATGAATGAATTTATAGATGGACAGATGCATGGATTCATGGCATGCTAACATATATCTACACAGTTTAAATAAATAGTTTTTTTTTTTCCTGAACCAGTTGATGGCCTTGTGGAGTAAGATGTAACTCCAAATGTCTGTGGATGTCTTAAGAGGGCCTGTATCCTGGAGTGTGTTCAAGGGCTCATCTCTGACCTCACACACAGTTAATGCCTGTTCTCTGTAATGTATTTGTTCAGAGTATGTCTCATCTTTGCAAAAAGATGTCCAATACAAACAGTCGATTGATTTCTCATACCTTTAAAATGAGCTTTTAAAAGCCCTTTACCTCTCTTGTCCCCAAGGTAGACACTTTAGACATGTTCTCAGAGGCTCACATGGCCTGTCGGATCTAGTAGAGGGAAAGTCGATTATGAATACAGTAGAAAGCTGTCCAGGGTTGATTGTCTCAGCTCTGCAGAAACTTTCATGAAAAGCAGAGGATTTTTAAGATAACATAGGTGATCTATGATGGAAATCTACTTTCACTGGATGCTTCACAAAGATGCTCATATTTGGTACCAAGATGGCAAGTGACTACGGTGAGGAGCTGGGGAATCACATTCGAGTGGTCTGAGTTGAATCTCGGCTCTGCTAATAGGCTTATCAATGGCAAGCCCGGAGACAAACTTTTGGCATCCAAACCAGTGCAAATAGAAAACAATGCCTGACAATATAAGATGGGGTGTTAGAAGCATGGCTCAGTGATAAACACTAAGGAAAAGTTCTGGCACTAAGGAATAAATGAACAATAGAAATGAGGTGAGGGTGGGAGGGAAGGAGAAACATAAAATATGGCTTGAGCCACAAATGTAGGTTTCAAGATTGCTTTCTAGTAACCACATTAAACCAAATAAACGAGAAAGACTACATTTCATTTTAATGTTTTACTCAACCTGACATGGCTTCATATGTAACCAAGAATGTTTTATTTAGCCTCATCTATCTAACCTGCTATCATTACAACACATGATCCAGGATCAAAGCACTAGAACTGGTTTGCGTGACCTTCATTGCATAATAAAGTCACTTCACTCTGGACAGTTTACACAGACAGCACACCTCATTTTAGACCAGCAATGCCTGAGATGTCTGATGCCTCTGCATAGCTAGTTATTGCTCCGTTAGTACAGAGCTACACGCGTGAGCAGACTTCACAGTGCGAAGCCCCCCAATTTGCAGAATAGTGTTTGTTTCCCAGAGCGCAAATGAGGCCATGTGGAAATTGTCCAATGCCCCTACTTGCTTCTCTGAAGTATAGACAACAATCTGGCAGCTTCTTTAACTAAGTTGCATGGGTTGTTTTACTTCTATTATGAAAACATCACGAGGTAGGGAGGGATTTCACTTAGCACTTTGTCCAGAGGGTGGAACATAGTACATTTATAGTTTTCTAAGACTGCCATAACAAGGAATCACAAATTGCATGGTTTCAGCAACAAAAATCTATTGGCCCACTGTGTTGGAAGCCAGATTCTAGAAATCAAAATGTCGGCCAGGCTGTTTCCTTAAGAACTGAATTTCTCTAGTGCCCTTCTTGCAGCTTCTGGTTGTTTGATGGCAGGGTTCAGGCACTTGAAACATCAGGCCTACCTCTGACTTCATCTTCATGGATATTTTTCCTCGGGTATGCCTCTATATCCAAATCCCTTCCTTGCATGGGGCTAAGGAGGTTGCTTAGTTGGCATGAGTACATGCATTCATCTCCAGGACCCATGTAAGAAGGTGAACATAGTGACAGGCATTCATAATCCCAGTGCCAGGGAGATCGAGATAGAAGGGTGCCTGGTGCTTTCTGACGGTCAGTCTAATCAATTTGTGAACTCCAAGTTTAGTGAGAAAATGTCCAAAAAATAATTAAATTAAAAAACCGAAAATGGAGAACTGTGGAAGGAAGATAACCAAAGTATCCCCATTGCCACTATATGCACTGGTACACATGTGTGTGTACACACATACATGCGCATGCATACATACATGAACACACAGAGATGTAGTTGTATTAGACTGGAGACCCATGTTCCCCTTATTCTTGGCTATTTCCAGCCTACCTACTACTGCACCTGTAGTGGCCCCAGTACCAGTGTATAACATTGAGTGTAAAACAGTCCAATCTATAAGAGAAAGTTTGATTAATTTAAGTCAGAGGGTGAATATAAAATACTTAAGTATAAAGAGAATGACTATACAGAGAAGTTCTAGGGTTATTCCATCCATCCTGAAGACAGGCATATTGGAAATCAAATGAGACAAACCATTTGTGCAGAGCGGCAACCCTGCCCACACACAGAATGCTCTGTGCAAACACACACTGCATTAACAGGTTGGAAATGTTACTCTTGTTCTCTCATGGTTTTGAATCGAATTAAATTTCCACTGGCCTCTGTTTTCGTAGGCATTGCTGCCTCAGAATCCTTAGACCAGCTAACTAGACTGTCACCATAGTCTGCAGACAATAATGTGGTCAGATTCTTGATCTGTTAACGTCTGAACAAAATTGCTCACTTCTGGGCTACTTCTGTCTTCTCTGCCAACAGCACAAACATTTTCTAAATATCTAGAAATATGTGCCTTACTTCACATTTGCCTTGATTTTGTACAAAGCTTTTTCTCCCTTAAGTCAACAGAGCTCAGTGTGCTTCTCTGCTTCTGCCGCCCACCCAGCTCAGAGTTCAAACAGGCAGGTGTCCTCAAAAGACCACACACCCTCAGCTATAGAGGAATAGTACTGATGCCCTCATCAGCCCTATGTGAGTCATCAGCACATCTCCGATCTCAAGTGGCATATAGGTTTGTGTGTGGGTTTAAAGACCTTATTGGAAGTAGGGGCAGAGTCAGTTGCCGAACTTAGGGAGATGGAGTTCACTTCCTCAGCGCCTCTGATCACATTTAAAAGCAGTGACCTGGGCTGGTACTGTGCCTCACTGTGTAATGCTTGTGCAAAGTGCTGGGTCTGTGCTTACTACTGAGGAAAGAAAGAAGAAAAAATAGTGGGGGCTTTCACTACTGCCATGCATATGCTCCATTGTGTTGAACTGAGTTTGGAACGCCGATGAGGCATCAGTCCCCTTTGGTTCTGATGCCTAGCACTTCGTGTGTTTCAGTTCTCAGCTTGTCATAATGTTCATGGTCAGCTTCCTTAGTCCCCATGGAAAGTTACCAGAAGAATAAACGGGATCCACGAATTCACCAGTCGTGCATAGTTATTGCCATTGCTGTATTTTTCCTGTGATGTAGATGGAAAACGTAGGGACCACTGAGCATAGAATATGCCTAGAGTTTACCTCAAATCTCAAACATGTATAAACTAATTGGCCTTTGAGACCTTAGTGAATGAGCTTCCCTTGGATATGTCTCTTAAATTGGCATGAAAATGCCTACTACCCACCTCCCAGTTGCCAATATTGCATGTGAGGCCCCAGAAGATCATGTGGAGTTGCTCCCAGGAACCTTCCATCCCACCCATGGCTGAGATATCATGAGGGTACTATTAGAGAAATAAAATACCCTTAGAGAAATAAATGACCCATGCTCCATATTTGAACTGAAGGGCTGCTTCTTCTTCATTTTGATGTCAAGCATTTGAGATGTTTTGTGAGAGAATACAGCAACAAGAAGGTGGTTTCGTGATGATTCTCCCCACTCTTTCCTTCCTCATCATTGTAACTAGCTTTTCCCCGGGAAATTTCATCACTGCATTTCCTCTGCGTTGTGACCACTTGTGGGATCAACTACCCTGTGAAGGCCGTGCTCTTGGTCCTGTGCCTCGTATTCTGTAAGACACACTATGGCCTCTGTCTTTAAACCCTGAACAGTACAGTAGTCTACTATCCATCCTATATGTCAAAGACAGTCTCAATGTTGTCCTTTATTTCCCTTCTATCCATCTGTCACTGCATGTGTGGCATACACTCCCCTATTTGAGCATCACATCTACCTTCCATTTACTGTTTTGTCAGGATATTTCACTCCTGAGCCATCCCTTGCTCACCCTTTAACTTCAGGCTTAGACATCAGCTACCTACAAGGATGCTCATGAGCATTTCAGCTCTTTTCCCTCCTCCCCTCAAGACGTGATGCCATTGTACAGGAAATCCCGAGTCTGTCTCAGGACGCTGATCTGCCTGATTCTTGGAGGTATCTGGACCTGTCTGTCTAGTTCACCAGTGTAGCCCCTAGCAACACCTTGGAAGATGTGGAGTACAGAACTGATGGAAGGATTCTGCCTTACTTCTCGAATAGGCCCCAGCCCTCGCATTCTGGCAGTCTCTCCTGGCTTCATTTCTTCTATGTCTGACAATAATTCATTTTATGACGGCCCTTTCTTTTCCTACTTGCCAAACTATTAGAGGCTAAAACTTATGCAATGCACAGTGAAAGACAGTGTCATACTTTATCATCTTTTCCCATTGCCATAACCAGATTAGGCAGTTTTCTACAAGTGAGGTGAATACCAGCCAATTGATATTTATCAGTTCAAACACTTTGACTACAAACTGTACACAAACATAAGGGAAATGTAAAAGAGCCTTATAACAAGCTCCTGTCCTCAAGGAGGGTATATTTTTTGAGAGCCCCTTAATATCCATGGCATAAAATTGAGTTACTTAAAATACAACCAAGTTTTACTTTTATGTATTCCTCATAGATAGTATAGGAGTGCTCAGTTGTCTTAATCACTTCATCTGCTGTTCTGATAAGCAACCTGGAAGAAGCAAGTTCGAGGAGAAAGGTTAATTTTGGCTCACATATTTAGAGTGTAGTCCATCATGGGCTGGAAGTCATGGTGGCAGCAGTGTAAGGGACCTGGTCACGTCACATCGGGCATTGGGGAGCCAGAGGGAGATGGATGCTGGTGCTCAGCTCACTTTCTGTTTTTTAGTTAATCGAGGGCTTCTACCCAGGGAATGATATCACTTACGTTTAAACTGGGTCTTACACTTCAGTTAATCAAATCTAGATCATCCCTTATGGCTGGGTGCAGAGATTTGTTTTCATAGTGATTCTAAATCCCAACAGGTTGATAATTGAGATTAACCAATATCAAGGTATTTGTTTAGTCTTAACTGGTTCATGTTCCATCAAACCCACATAATAATTGGTTGGTTTTTATAACCAGCTTTGAGAAGGTCCTGAAGATGAGGAAGATATCTTGATTCATTGCTATGTGACAAACACCTTCTGGATTGTTGGAAAAATTTACAATGTGTAATATGAAGAAATAGATCTGAAAGGACCCATGCATTTCATTGTACTTGGTTGTCTCCAGTTTCTATCTATTACAAATAAAGCTGCTATAAACATAGTTCAGGAGATGTCCTTGTGGATTGGTGAGGAATTCTTTGGTTGTATACCCAGAAGTGGTATGACTGGGTCTTGAGGTAGAGCCATTCCAAGTTTTCTAAGATATCACCAGACTGATTTTCCATAGTGGTTGTGCAATTTTGTACACCCATCAGCAATGGAGAAGTGTTCCCCTTTCTCCACAACCTTGTCAGCATGTGCTGTCATTTGAGTTTTTGATCTTAGCCATTCTGACAGGGGTGAGATGGAATCTCAGAGTCATCTTGAGTTGCATTTCTCTGATGATTAAGGTTGTTGAGCATTTCTTCAAGTGTCTCTTGGCCATTAGAGATTCCTCTTTTGTGAATTCTTGGTTTAGCTCTGTACCCCACTTTTTGATTGGATTATTTGGTTTCTTTTTTTTTTTTTTTTTTTTTGGTTTTTCGAGACAGGGTTTCTCTGTTTAACAGCTCTGGCTGTTCTGAACTCGCTTTGTAGACCAGGCTGGCCTCAAACTCGCAAAGATCCGCCTGCCTCTGCCTCCCAAGTGCTGGGATTAAAGGCGTGCGCCACCACTGCCCGGCCTTATTTGGTTTCTTGGTGTTTACTTTCTTGAGTTCTTTATAAAATTTGGATATTATTCCTCTGTCAGATATGGGGTTGGTAAAGATCTTTTCCCAATCTGTAGTTTGCCATTTTCTTCAAATGAAACTTTCCTTTGCCTTACAGAAGCTTTTCAGTTTCATGAGGTCCCATTTATTGATCATTGGTTTTAGACCCTGAGCTATTTGTGTTCTATTCAGGAAGTTGTCACCTGTACCAACGAGTTGGAGGCTTTCCCCCATTTTTTCTTCTATTCAATTTAGGGTGTCCAGTTTTATGTTAACTTGGAATGTCTACTTTTCCCTTTGAGGTAGCAATTCCTTATTCATTACGCCACCCCAATGGTGGCAATGCATGGTTGGTTCTCTTTGCAACAGATTGACTTAAGTTCTCAGCTGTCCCAATCTAGTAACAGAGATTTGATGACTTCTTGGTGGAATTTATAGCCTGTAGCACCCATAGTGGTGTTTCTCTTCTTCGAGGCTACTTAGATTGCCTGTATGGTACCCTTCTTTTTTAAATAAAAACTATAGGTAAACCCCACAAAATCTTGATGTTGACCATGAAGATGTATGATAACATTGTTACTGTCCCTAAATAATATCTTCAGGTAGCTATAAACAAGCTACTGAAGGGAAAAAAATTCCACTATAGGAAGCTTACCAATGGCAGAGGTCATTTCAAGTCATCTTGAACATGGAGCTAACACTGATTTTGTGGTGGTGGTGGAGGAGGAGGTGGTGGTGATGGTAGAGGTGGTGGTGGTAAAAAGAGGTAGATTGTAAAAATCTTTTTTTGAACTGAAATATCCTTTGTATCCAGGGCAGAACTATTCTTACTGGATTATTATTTAAAGTACATTCATGAGGGCCAGGAGGATAACTTAGCAGGTAAAACCATTCTCTATAAAAGCCCCATGATCTGGGTTCCTTCCCCAGGGCCTGTATAAAGGGAGGGGGAAAGAATAAACTCCACAGTGTTGTCTTCTGACCCCCAGATGCCCAGCACAGCACACGGGCACCCACCACAGTCACATGCATGTACACTGGTAAGTGAGTAAGCATGCAGGATGCAATTTTTCCATCCTTTCCCTTCTGAAAATATTTTCCCCTGACACTTCTTTGCAAAATTCTGTTTCCTATGTTTTCATCTACCCTTGTGTCCACATGGCTGTATTCATGACAGTGCTGGGCTGTTCTACCTGTCACTCAGAGATAGATGGCAATGGCACAAGGTGGTTGATGGTTAAAAAAAAACAGAGGAGCTGAACTTTCTAGGACATAACTATTGTGACATCCACAGCAATGTAAAGGGGTGATCCTGTCAACTCCATTTCCTGGTTCAAACTGTGTCAAAGTGGCAGGAAGTTCCCCAGGAAACAATTAGTGCAAAGAATCTTCCTCTTTGTTTTTTTTTTAACTTTATGTGTTTCTATACTTATTTTGAAAATAAAACTCTAAAAATAATAATGGTTATGAAGTTCATCTCTAGGAACAAAAGTTTATTGGATCAGTTTATATCACACACCTTTGCAGTGTTCTCTTGAGAACTTGCGTGGTGTCACAAAGCCGCTCATCAATAAAACGAAGATAACATTTGTACCTATGCAATGGAACTGTGGGCTACAGCAAAAGAGTGACATTTTTAGACCATTTATGACATATGACATATGACAATGGCAAGTATATATATATATATATATATATATATATATATATATATATATATGGTGAGAAACCGACTAATTATACTATTATAAATGCTTTTAGCAGCTTCGCCATCATTAGGAACCTTTTTAACTCCCTTGTGTTCTGGGGCTTAGGATGGTAGGAATAAAATTCTATGACATTTTGGTAACCTCCTGCTCTGCTGTGGATATTAGAGACGTTCTCCAGGTTTCAAAAATAATTTTGGTTGAATGGCTCCAACAATATCCTTATACATGTCGGGCCTTGTCTGAGCATACAGAGGTCAACTGTAGCTAACAGAAAGGCTTGTGTGGACTGCTTCTGGTTAAATCACTTTATACCATCAAACCTTATAGTTCCTTGTCTGAGAAGGGGGTGTGCTAAGACTGTTCACTCCTAGATATCCCATTCAGATGAAGCTGCGTATCATTAAAGGTATTTATAGCAATGACAGGTGTATATCTGGCTGGAAGCCTTCTAAGTCTACTGTTATTAATTCTTTTAGCAGCTTCAGCTGTATTCAAGAAATACAGCTTCTGCCTGTGTTCATGAAAGGCAGTAGTCCACACGGGTGCCTTGTCACATACAGACTGGCCTAGGGTACACTCTCTGTCTTTGTGACAAGACATCCTATAGGATAATAGCACTACATTGGGTGATTCCAATGTGGACATACCATTAGTCAGCAGGTCAGAGCAACAGTGGATGGTGTTGGCGAGGATCTAGGTACTGTGTAGGTCAGAGAATGTCTCTGTGAGCATAGAGATGGAAGCATGACTCATGCCTCAATCCAGTAAACATTTGAGTGTGTCTGTGTGCGTGTGTGTTCATTCCTGTATGCGTGTTTGTCACACTCTAAGAAGCTTCATGTAACAGGTATGAAAGCATAGAGGAGATTCCCTCAACTCAGAGGACGTAGAGTTAGATTGAGCCCAGGGCCTTTCACATGCATGACAAGTACTTTCTGCTGAACTCTAAGCTTTGCACCCACTCTACTTTTATGTTCAGACAAGGTGAGGCTGGCAATGAACTTTCTGTCTCCTGCCTTAGTCCTCCTAGTAACTGAGATTCCAGGACCATGCCAGTACACATGGCTAAATAAGATTTTTAAAACAGAAGGCTGAACACCCCATGTCCTGGAATACTGGTGAGCAGGATGAAGAAGCCCCTCTCCCAAGTGTCTAATGTTGGTGGCTGCAGTTTCACTCCTTCACAACGCCAGTAATCTTTTAAGAATTTTTCCCTTTGGAGATATCACCTCTGAAGCAATCGTCTCTAGGTTCCTGACTTGAACAGAGTACCATAAATATTTGATGATTGCTAACTGTTAAGGAATGGAGAAAAGTGATCTCTCCATTGCCTTTTCTGTAACTCCAAATGGAAAACTCTGGAACATTTGGCAAACATGACACCTCATCTTTGCAAGCCTGCCGCCCACTCAGGCGGTTTGTGTTTCTGGGGCTGGTGTTTATCAGCTGTGGCGAGATGGCTTCTGTCCTCTACACAGAGGCTGGGGAAGCAAGATGAAACAAATTGCTGTCCCTGGAGCCCATGGTATGGATTATTGTTGTTTTTGGTGCTGGTTGGCTGTGAACTCTTGACTAAGGGCAGCACGCCAGCACTCAGATTAAGCTGGAAGAGTTAGGGGACTAAATGCTGTATACTGGCCAAATGGAAGTTAATATTGGATTTACTTCTTTGTAAAAATGAGGAGTATAGGAGTCTGATAGACAGCTGAGTAACTTTCACTTCCTAGTTTTATGAGTATGAGTGTCTTCAGTTCCTTAACAATAAGAATCATCAAATGCACATGTTGCATTCTTATTCTATGAGGGTAATGTAGGCAATGCTTTGTTGAATCTTCTATCATCAGTATTTAGGCAATGATTGGTGCAGTTAACGTTCAAGAAAATGTTTCTTGGGCTAGGGATATGAATCTGTAGGTAAAGAGCCATGGGAGACCAAGGACTGGGGCTCAGGACCCTAGCACCCACACAAAATCCAGGCAGTGCCTACAGCCCCAGCACTGGGGGGACAGAGATGTTCAGAACCCAGGGGCTTCCTGGTCAGCTAATGCAGCCAACACAGAGCTGTAGGATAAATGAGGTGCCCTTTCTCAAAAACTAAAGTGGGAGAACAATATAGGAAGATATCTCAAAGTAGACCTCTGTTGTCTACATCAACGCACAGGTATGCAACCATGCACATGTTCACTCATGTGTGTACACCACATACACAGGCGCACATATGCATTTCCACACACATGTGTGCATACATGCACACAGAAAAGGTTTCTTATCATTATTACATAGTCATCACCTTATCTTCATCACCATCACCTCCATCATCATCCTTGTAATCATCACCATCATCACCACTCCTACCTTTAAAATTATCATCAGTACCACTAATATTGTCATTACCACCACCATTGCTTATATCATCATCACCAGCCCATCAGCACTGCCACCATCTTCAACACCTTCACAACCATAACCATCACCAGCAACACCACCATGCCTACTTCCACTGGCCCCACCATCACCACCGCTATAGTCACTACCTCCCACCAGCTCCACTACTACATTACACCACCAACAACAACAACAACACACCACCCCATCACCACCATCACCACTACTACCACCCCACTACCAGCCACGACAACCACCACTACCACCATCACAATCCCCATCAGTTGCCAGTCACCACTACCATCATTACCATATGTGATGAGCATCATCATTCTCATCTTCATCCTTACCACCAGCATCTTCATTTTCACATGAACTCAGTAAAGCAACTCTCAAGTCAGACCAATATGGTTAAATTTCTGGTCCTTCTATTAACCAATGGTTGTTTACCTTGAACGAGTGGTATTGTTTTTACTCCAAATGAGTGCTTAGGTGTACCTTAGTTTTCTTCTATATAAAAGGGGTTATAGGATTAGAATTGTGAGAAGTAAAGTGACCCACAGCAGGTAAGGGTCCAACACCAGGTCAGTGTTTGTGGAACTGGATGGGTCCAATTTCATCCTAGCAGTGGGATATATACAGAAGAACTTCTAGATGATCCAATGTATACCTGCTGATATTCTCTGACAAAATTCTCACAACAAAGAATAATCTGTATCACTGTTTCTATTTTATGAATAAGGAAATTAATGGTTCACAAGGATTTGATTGTTGGCAAACGTTAGTACTCTCTGCTTCTGCACACTTTACCTTGGTCCCCTTTGGCAGTATTGACAAAAGACAAACTGCTAGCAAATGCTGGAAATAGCTTAGCATTGCTTAGTGCATTTTATAATTTTTCTTTTCCACAACATTTTAATATTGCAAACTGATTCACCTACATAAATGTTTCATAAAGCAAAATTAACTCTTTCTATTCTTTCCCAATATCATATAGTTTATTTCATTTAAAGAATGTTGGTGTGGTGTTGAAGGAAAGATGGCTTAATTTGGTGAAGTGCTTGCTATATTAAGTATAGGAGCAGAATTAGGGCCCCCAAAATCCATTTGAGAATTTGGCGCAGAAGCACATACCCGTGATTCCAGCTCTAGGATGTGAAGACAGGCAGATATCTGAAACTTGCTACCCAGACAGGCTAGCTGTATTAGTAGGTTTCAGATTAAGTGGGAAAACTTATCTCAAAAACTAATATGAGGAGTGGTTGGATAAGACACATAAATTCTTCCCTACACACATTCACATACCACACATATATGCACACATGTAAACATGCATTTGAAAAAAAAAGTTTGCCTGATGTCCCCATTGTTAGGTTTTATAATACAAGATATCACAAATACAATTTGAAAGACCAGCCATCTCATAGTACAGTGAACTAGCATATTTGGGGAGACCCTGGACATTCCTTAGCATGGACCCCACCCTCTGCAATTCTGAGGCATCAGCCCTTTGTGATTTGATGTTTTAAAAAGAATCCCTAAGTTCCTGATAAGCAAAGAACAGTATCTGCTCATTCGCTGATGGACTCTGCCAAAAGTCAGCTACTTTATTTGGTTATTTTGTTTAATAGTTAAAGTAAAGTGCTCTGAGAAATTCTCATTAATTCCCAGGGAGCGTGTCCATCTTAGACTCCCCACTCTCTTTCCCAGGATGGAGTGTAGAAGTTTGAACTTTTAGTTATCAGTAAGGACAAGAAACACTTGGCTCTTGGTAGGAGTTGCTGTCCCCACATGCTGATCTGGAGCCTGGCTAGGGCAAACCTGGGGTCTCTAGAGTAAGTAGTTCAGAGAGAGCAGCCAGCACATCCTTTTAAAGATCCTGGGCACTGCTTGGTTTAATCCCAACTGCCTGGTGCCTTGGGGAGTTATACTCAGAGTGTGGTTGAAAAATGTAAGGAGGCAAAAATGATTTTTTATCTTAGATTTTCTGTTCCAATTGCTAGGTAACTGGTAACAAAAATAAAATAGTTATCATTTTTTTTGTTTGGTTTTTCGAGACAGGGTTTCTCTGTTTAACAGCTCTGGCTGTCCTGGACTCGCTTTGTAGACCAGGCTGGCCTCGAACTTGCAAAGATCCGCCTGCCTCTGCCTCTCAAGTGCTGGGATTAAAGGCGTGCGCCACCACCGCCCGGCAATAGTTATCAAGAGTTTTCTTGATATTAGTGTAAAAGGAAGACAAGAAGGTTGAAGTCCTCCAGGCTTCTTTGGCCCTCATCTCCTGTCTCATATAGTTTAATTGCAAGCAAGCATAGTCAGCTGAGAATTTCCATCCATGCCCTCCATTTCACAGTGAGCTCTGTCACTGGCACAGCTGTATGCAGGAAGGTACCTGGGACCCTTGGAACCACTCCTGTGATGAGTAGGGAAGACACGGCCAAGTATAGCGGACACTGTTTTAATGGGACTCTCTGGCTGTTGTGGTTTTGATAAGGAAGGAAGGACCACATATCTGCAGCTTTAGACAAAGGGGGAGGTTTGGGCGCTGAAACTGGCTTCACAGCTGTGTGAGGGAATGCTTTATAGGACCATCAAAGTTTTATTGATTGGGAGAAAAGATCAAACAATGAGGTAGAGAGAGAGAGAGAGAGAGAGAGAGAGAGAGAAGCAAAGAGGGCAGTGAGAGCCCCCAGCTGTCCTTCATTGTGTGTGTGATTGCTGGGATTTGGGCTCCAGTGGGTTCCTTCACTGACAGCATTGAGTTCTTATCTAAGGTGTGTGGGGACAGGGACAGTGATGCAGTTGAGGCCATTTCGCTGCACATGAGTAAAGCCATGTGGTAATTTAATGTACACCGCGAGTGCCTGTGGGCCCTGAGTGCTTCTTTCCTTGACTTCAATTTGGTTTTTAGTGCTTAAAATTGTTTTCATATTCACAGTAATGCCATGAAACGACTCGACTGTTCCCATTTCACAAAACCCAGTGCTGGCATCCAGTGTGGCAGCAGCTTACCTAAGGGGACACGCCCAGCAGGCCAGGGGACTTCACAGTAACTACCAGGGACTACACCTTATAATCAATTGACAGTTACCCACATACGTTTTTGCACATTATTTCACATGTTCTTTTGCTATTATGTAAATGCAAGTGTGGATCATGGCACACACATGTATGCTTATGTCTGGATAGGAACATGTTGGGGAAAGGCATGTGGGCATGTGTGTGTTCACGTTCCCCTGGTACACACACAGCTTTAAATGTCATTTCAGTTATTCTTCACCTTATTCATGAGATAGGTCTTTCATTGGCCTAGAAGTTTACCAGTAGCCTAAACTGGCTGGCCATAAAACCCAAAAACTCCACCTGCCCCTGCCCCCAAAGCACTGAGATTGCAGGCATACACCACAACACTGGGATTTTTTTTTAAACATGGGTTCTAGGGAAATGAACGCCAGTCCGCATGCTTGCAAGGTAAGTGCATTACAGATTGTGCCATCTCCCCAACCCTATTATGGTAGTGGTGGTATTTTTTATTTACCTGTGACCATCTCTTGATCTCTTTGAGCCTCCTTCATCCTCCTTTTATCACCCTCCCTGTATCCCCCAAACATTCCTCCTTCCTTCCTCAGAAAATGAAATAAGATAGTAGCAATCTCTCCCAGTGGATTTCATAACTTTGCATATCATATATTTAGTTTAGTAATGAAAAATTCCAGCTCCAGGCTATGCACAGAATAGCATTTCTAATGTTTTTTAAATAGCTATTAGTGTAGTGAAGCTCAGTGTGTCTGTGTGTGTGTGTGTGTGTGTGTGTGTGTGTGTGTCTGTGTCTGTGTGTGTCTGTGTCTGTGTTCCCCTCCACTACATAATCATCTGCTCAGTGGTGTACTCTGAAGCCCAGAGCAGCAGCCAGAGGAGGAGCGACCTGTGATTGATGGGCCAGGCCTCCCTTGCAGAAGAGTCCCATCTGGGGCTGGTTTTGGATGCAGTCAGATGTTGAGGGGGAGGTCAACCAGGCAGTCTCAGCTCCCCCTCCATCAACACCCTGATCATTCTCACAGTGCCCAGCCTGGACACCCTTGCTCCTCATCGATGCTTGCTCTGGGCAGATGCTCTGTGGTGTGGGATTAGAACAGCTGCTAAGTTTATGGAGGAGAGAGCATGCAGCATGGTGCAGCAGGTATTTTTGAATTTTCTTGTGACACTGTGATTTGAATGGAGCAGAAGCATTGCTTTGTGGTTTTTAGTGTTAAGTCTGGGATTTATAGAAGGCAGTTTTCATCTTCTGTCATGTCTGGTGAAAGGACAGGAGTGTTGTGGAGTATGTGTGTATGTGTGTGTGTGTGGGGGGGGGGGTTGGGGAAGCAGGTGCTCTTTGCATGGATCTGTGCTCGTCCTAGGACCAGCAGGTTAATGGTGTCATTTTTGCATTTTTCTTTTTTGTTTTATTGCCCCCCGGGAATGATGCAGTTTAGTCCATTTTGGCTGAGCACAAGAGGCTTTCTCTGAATATGTGCGATTTCCTGCCAGAGAAGTACATCAGAGCAGACCAGGTTGCTGAACTCCAGTAAAACAAACTGTCATCAAGACTGCAAGCTGTAAGCAGCCACTGGGGATAGGCAGGCTCCTCCAGAGACTTTACCTCAGTCTGTGCTTGCAGGGAGGGTCTTTCGAAGAACAGATACTTTCCTTAGCCATGTGGACATTTGTAATCAGCAGGCATATTAGTTCTTGACAAGTCCCATGCATTTCTTCATTCTAAGGGCTGCATAGTCGGGGGAGGGGCTTTGGGCAAGAGACAGACAGGGGACAAATGTACTCGAGGAAGGGATCACTCTAAGTTTGACTATAAAAGCCAGGGAAAACACACACAAACCTACCTGCAGGATCATACTTGGTTGTTTTCAAGTCTACCTTGGCAGATAGGCAATCTGGCATTTTCGTGCCACAGAAGGACAATGACTGTTTCTCAGTTAAAAAATGTGTTCTGAATTAGTTTTTAAGCCAACACGTTTTGCAATGTCAGCCTGGCTGCCACTGTCTGTTCTTATATTTCTTTAAGAGGACTTTTACTAAACCACTCAGAGTGACAGAAAGAGGATGTCTGGGGCTGGGTGGACTGGAGGATAAGGATAATAAGAATGGGACTCCATCTCCTGCTCAGAGATCTAGCGTTGGCTGTTTGTGGTGCCTAGGAAAGAGCACTGAGCATCTGAGGTGTGGTTCGGTGAATGTGTGCATACATGAAGATAAACAGATTACGGCTCCTGTCTTAAAATAGCAATAATATTCTGTCTATTTCATGCTTCAGTAAAACACTTAAATTGAAATGACTTTTGGGGATTTTTTTTTCTTTAAGGAATAAGATTTGTTTGCATCTTAATAATCCCTTTGCTCTTGGTAAACAAAAATAAGGAACCCTTCTGAGCACCCTAGATAACAGCAGACTCCCTGTCATTGAACTGGTTTTGACTTAATCTGATTGATGGGGAAACTTGATCTATGAGGACAAGGAACTTTCTTCTACAGTTACCCCCCTAGGACTATTTGTTTCACACTTCCACACAGCTTTTCTTTGCAGCATTGTGGCTTTTAAAACATGAGAGATCCTGACCTATTCCCACCCCTCTCCCCCTTTCCTTATATTTAGCAGCAACCTAAGAATGTCTTGACAGAGGAAATTGGATGTGAAGCTTGCATGAGCTCCTGGAGTGCTTGGTTGGCAATGAGGGGGATACTTGCAAAGCAAAGTCACCTCCCCATCGAGGAGGGACACCCACAAGCACCCTGAGTCTGCAAATATCCGAATCTCTCTGACTATTCCATTTATTTAGGGAAAAGTGGAGGCCTGGCATTGGTATAGAAGAGGCAGCTTCTGCAAATGAGAGAATGTCCATCCATCTGTCCGGCACACTCTCAGGGTTCTGACTATCACCATCACCTACAGGAACATGGCTTTAGCCTTCCACCAGAATCTTGTTCAGATACCTGGAATTTGCCCAGACCTGAAGCAGAAAGTGTACCCTTACCATGCACATGATTTTCTAAGGAAACCTTTTAGCTTAGAAAATCTAAGCTGAGAACCTAAGAACATCACTAGGGAGGGAACGAAGACATCTCTCGAGTCATTTGAAGGTGAAAAATACTTCCATAGGAAGTACAATGATCTTAATTAAATATTAGCTGTAATTAGCCTAAAGTGCAAATGTTGGGAATATTAATTAGGGTCTCTCTGGAGTGGCTGTCGGTGTTAATAAGTAACTGTAGGGGGTCCTGCCAACATCTGTTTGAGACTTCTAGGTACAAGATGCAATACAGAGCCCCGGTGTACCTGAATACCCACTGTTGTCCGCTTGGCTTTTACTGTTGTGGTCCTTAGAGCTTGAAACCTCCTATCTGGAAAAGTGGCACAAATCTTGAGAAAGTCAGGTCTTCCAGCCTCAGAAGTACGGTCAGCTGTTCCTTGCTTTTCCTATAGCAGGCTCCCTCCGAGTGCTCCTACGACAGGCCTCAAACTTGAGGGGGCACAGAGGTTTCCTGTACTTCTGTGCCAGCAGGTACCCAAGGTCAACTTCTGCATCCAGCAAACAGAAACACTGGTACCTTCCACCCAACACCTCAGAATCATCAAAGCTCTGCACAGAAGGGGGTGAAATAGGTTTGAGCACCATTCTATATGTCACAGAGACAGGTGAGGTCATTCCACAAACTGAACTCCCCTCTACAGCACAAGATTCTCCTACAAAATGAAAGCTGAATGTGGGTCTGAGTTCAACTTCTTGCTTTCCCATGAATGGGCTGTGTCATGGACCTGGAATGATTTTTTTTTTTCCTCTCAATTCTAGATGAAACATTTCTGAGTGCTAAGTTAAGAAGACTAGAGGACTAGTACATAAAAACCAAGAATTCTAGACATCCTTGGAGGCCCATGGATAGTTTGTTGAGAAGAGGACTTTGTTTTTACACTACTGGGATTTGACAATATCACTGTTGTCCAAAGATTAAGATCCAGGAGCATAGCCGCCTTGAGCTGTGACAACCAAACCTGGCTCCAGCCATTGACTCAAATCTCCTTGGAGTATCCATACCTGTTTAAGAGCTGTTGACAGAAAGTACCAAGCTGGAGGTGAAGAGCGATGTTGCTTAGCTTGTCCTCTGAGGACCCATGAGTAGAAGGGACAGTCAGTCTGCAGTGTGTGTGTGTGTGTGTGTGTGTGTGTGTGTGTGTGTGTCCAAGAGGTTATAATCACACATCTAGTGAAGGGAGGAAAATTCCAGAAGAGAAATTCTAAATTATTACTTGTACCATCATCACTGTTGCCAATATGGAGAATAAGCCAAGATTACCTTGTCTTTGCTTAGTCAGGATATTTCTCTTTCTTCTCTTCCTGTGTGGCTGTTATACTCATATCGTGCCCAAGCTCTCTGGACAATAATGGTTCCTTAGATGGGTTTCCATATCTAATGCTGTTCTGCCATAGCTGCTGGAAACATTTTTCTACATAGATCCAGACAGTAAATAGTTTAGACTTTGCGGGTCACATAATCTCTGTCACAACAAACCAACACTGTGCTTGATGTACAAAAGCAACTGTAGGCAATTAGCTAAACAAATGAACCCATTTATTGGATTATACCACAATAAAACCTTATTAACAAAAATAAGCAGTGGGCCAGTTTTGCACTATCAGTTGCTGTTTGCCAAGCCAGCCTGTGTAGGATATGTTCCATGGCTCTCCCAAGAAAAGAAAATTACTACATTACTACAGTTCCATAACAAAACAGCACAGGATAATGCTGGTTTTGGATCTTATGGTACAAAAAAAAAAAAAAATCACCTTAAAGAAGACACAGTAGCAGGGCCAGGTGGGTCACTATCTATAATCTCAGCTACTCAAAAGACTGAGATAGGAGAGTGACAAGTTCAAGACCTACCAAGATGACTTTGTGGAATGAAACCCTTTGCCAAAAATGAAAAGTAAAGCCAGGTAGTGGTGGCATACACTTTTAATCCCAGCATGCAGAGGACAGATGCGGGCAGATTTCCCTCTGAGTCTGAGGCCAGCCTGGTCTACAGAATGAAGTTCCAGGACAGCCAGGGCTACACAAAGAAACTCTGCCTCAATAAGACAGAGAGAGAGAAAAAAAAAAGAAGGAGGGAGGGGAGATACATCTCAGTGTTAGAACACTTGACTAGCATGTACAGTGCCTAGATTTTATCATTGGTAAAGGAAAATGAAAGGAAGTGGAAGGAAAAACTATGATTTTAAAAGTCCAAGTTATGTAAGATGAAGCCGCCTTGGGGAAGTAAAATGCAGAATTGAGATGATGGTTTAAGAGTCATGGATGATTCTAGGAAGATTCATCTCAAGTGAGATCTTCTCAAAAGCACCTGAGCACACCGGCATGCAGACCAAATGTAATTGAACAGAGGCATTTGGGAAGCTGATCTTCTGGAGCAGAGGGCCCTTTTCAAATGTCTGTAGAAGAAAAACTGCCAAGTCGTGCCTCCTAAATACATACATTTTTAATGTTGATGATAACTTAGTAAAACTATGACAAAAAAGGTAATATATATCCTCCTTTGTAACCCAAACAAAGCTGTTCCTAACTGCCCATGTGGACAGATCCCATATTGCCATGATGTTACTAAGACTTGACTGTGTCCCCTGCTTCCCCCAGCACCTTGGCACCATTTTTTTTCTGTGTAACCCCATCTGCATGCAGGTCCCCTTCAAGTGGCACTTCTTGGCAGCCCCAGGCTTGCACTATTTCTACACCTTTCTGTTATTTCTACTACTATATCACAGTGGAAAGAAAATTTCCCAAGCACTCTAGCAATATCCCAGGCTGACAAGAACTCATTAGAATGACTAGGAAGAAAACTGAAGAGTTTGCTGAATAGATGGCCATGAGCCGACACTGGGACTGGCAGTTGATATCATGTGGCTGAATCTGGTGGCAATTCAGAGATGACCAGGAACAGAGGTTAGCCACTTCCGCACTCCATGGGCTGAGAGTGAATGTCCCCAAAATGGAAGCCGAGGCCTGTCTGTGAATAACTAATTGTAGAATCCGAGCATCAGCGACAGTCAATATCCTCTTCTGGTGTTTGATGATCTTATGTAGCCACCCAGCCTCAGGAATGGCCAACCTACTGCTGCCCCCAGTGCTCCGTAAAATAGGACAGAGGGAAGCTGTGCCTTTTCCTGGTGGCACAGATGTTGGAACTATTACTGAGGAAGAAGAATCTGGTGGGAATGTTTTCCTTGCATGAGTATTTAAACTTAAACTAAGCGTCCTTCTTTTGTAAGAGCCATCTTCAAAACTGTACAATTCATGCTCCTCTCTAAGTAAAGGCATGGGCTTTGTATTTGTGCCTTGCTCATATGGCTGTACCAGAGCCTGAGGTCTCCCGTGAATGACACATATTGATCTTTGTGTCCTAGAATCCTTGCAGGGCCACTAAAGTCACATGTAACTGACCATAGAAAATGGGAGAGGCCACTATTTGCTGAGCTTAATCGCCTGCCTGACTTTCTTCTCTCTCTCTCTCTCTTTCTGACTATATATCTCTTGGTACCATGGAAGTTTTGGACCTCTGGACTACAGTTTTTATGCATTCGGCATATGTGTGTGCAGAGTGTGTGAAGAAGGATGGTGGAGTTATGGGGGTGGAGGTGGAGGGAGGGAGATGTTTCCAGAAATGGAAACATTTGAATTCAAGATTTTTTTTAAATTCTTTTGACTTGACTGTAATTATCATACCGCATGTTTAGGCTATAACTGAAGGGTGAATTGTTATATAATGCCCTGCACTTATATACTTAATAAAAAGACAGGTTGGGTGTCATTGATTAATGAGGCTTGGAATTAAATAAAGCATCTAAAGAGGAGGAAAGCAGGGATGTCATGGCGGGGGGGGGTCTTTAAATTAGGCCCTAAATTTCCATTGGCTGCTTTTTATCACTACTGAGGTCATCCCAGGTATGCACACAACAACAACAACAACAACAACAACACACACACACACACACACACACACACACCAGTAAGATCTTTACTGGGATCCTTCCACATCACCGAATAGTTGAATTAAGTCCCAATGCTTCCTTCTCTCAAGCACACACTGAAGGAGTTTGACTGTTCTTGGCACTGTATTGATTAGGACTCCACTGTCACCATAGACAACATGGTGCTACCCTTTTCCAAAATTGAGATGAAACAAAGAGGGTCTGCCAGTGGTGGTCAGGCCCTACAGTCTCAGCAAACTGGATTTACATCTTGGGAAAAGTGACTTCATCGTGTCTCTTGAATTTTCCAGTGGTAAATCGAGAATAATGACTGTCATTTGCTAATAGCGTGTGGTGAGAGCCAACCTTTAGGACTGAAGCCCCTCAACTGGACCCTAGAACGTATGCTGGGACTCAGTCCCTGGGGTCTGGGGAACAGTTCCATTTGCAGAACTCTAATGGTGTTCTCTTCTCTTCTTTTGTCCCCCCCTTCTCCCTCAGGGTAATCAGGAAGCAGCGGCAGCCCCTGACACAATGGCTCAGCCTTATGCCTCAGCCCAGTTCGCTCCACCCCAGAATGGCATCCCCGCAGAATACACGGCCCCCCATCCCCATCCCGCGCCAGAGTACACCGGCCAGACCACCGTCCCCGACCACACACTAAACCTGTACCCTCCTGCACAGACCCACTCGGAGCAGAGCGCTGACACTAGCGCGCAGACTGTCTCCGGCACCGCCACAGTAAGTTGAAGCTACGTCTGAGGGGTGCTGCTGTGATCAGGAGCCCCAGACCTGCAGCTGGTAGTGGACAGCGCACCCTGTGTGCTGGAGGTTTTGGCCAGCAAAGCAGCTCTAAACCTCTCCTTATGAAACCACTTTCCCAGAGGTTTCCTTAGCAGTTGGGCATCCTTCCCTGTTACTAAGAACGTTTTCATTAGCTATATTAATTTCTAAACGGACACACGCTTCTATTTTTCCTGTCTCTAAAATGCTTATTCCAGTAGAATTCATACTTTCAAAGCATTTCATGGAAAGTTGAGAGTCTGAGAATGTAGCTGGAAGGGAGTGCACTTGCTTAGCAAGCATGTCAAGCTCTTGGGTTCAATCTCCAGCACTACAAAACAGACGATTAAACACACACACACACACACACACACACACACACACACAATATAGACACATACATACAGTAAATTTCCTCATTGTAAGTCTATGACTTGCTGATTTTGAGAATATTTACACAGCTGTGCAACTGTTGCCAAAATTTGATTTTAGAATATTTTTATCTAGATCTTAAAAGGACGCTTGTACCATTTTCATTCTGGGGTGACCGTCTTTGAGAGTCACCCGTATTACAGCCATGTGTCCATGCTTCCTGATGTGTTATTTCTTGATCAAGTCTCATGTAATCCAGGCTGGCCTGCAGTATCCTATGCCGGATAAAATGACCTCCTCTCTGTACCTCTAAGGTCTGGAATGTGGGGTGCACCATCATGTCCAGTTTATGTAGTGCTAAGGCTGGAGGCCAGGGCTTGGTGCGTGCTAAGCAAACACTCTACAACTAAGCTACACCATCCAGTCATAGTTTGTGAGATTCTGTTGCTGTTCATAAGAAAGGGATAGACATGAGAGAATATTAATTGAGTAGGAAAACTGTGTGGGACCTTAAGAATATAAACAGAAAGTTGGGTTGGATAGATTAGAAATAATCAAGCAGACAGAAAAGAAAGATGGTGTTTATCTGTGAACCGCCTTTGATAATTAAGGATTCATAAACTTATGTAGGCCATATTGGGGAGAACTTCCTCTGAGAAATTCCTTAGAGACATGGACACACATAACATCTAGCCTGCAGCCTTCTACAGTGCAACGTAATGCTGCCTCCTCCCTCCAGCCTCGGCCCTGAAAACCCAGAATGCTGACACAGTACCTGAGTTGGGCATGTGATACATTTTGTGAAGTACGCCAATCACTGGGTAATTTTGTTGCTTGTCTTCTCTGTCCATTTCAGGGCCAGTCTTCAAAGATGCTAAAAGTAGCAAATACTCTGAAACTTTCTGTTGACTTAACCTTCTTTTTGTTGTTGCTTTTGTTCCTATATACTGTACATATCACCTATAATTAATGTCCAGTATACCAAATTCAGAGACTTTAGTACATTCCCAGGGGCTGCAGCTATCCCCGCCATTTGGTTTCAGAACATTTTCATCTCCTCAGATGCAAATTCTCCCACCCCCAGCTCCACCCCCTATCTCCCATACTCTGCTACTCCTCCATCCCTCTGGTTGGCCGGAAGCTGCCCATCTGCTTTCTAACCTGTATGGACTTGTCTCTTATGGGGATGCCTTACAATTAGACTCCTATACTACAAGGCCTTTGGTGGTTGGCTTCATCCACTGGGTTTTAAGGTGGCTGAGGTTCATTGGCATTGGAATTACGTTCTACACACAGTCCTCCCTTCTGATGCAGTCATCTGCTCAGGCCCTTTGTGATGTTTCTTCTAGGAATTGGAAATGTTGGTGCTGTCACCCGGTGGTTTTTGGCTGGCCTGCCTTGGGAGTGTGTTCATTAGATTGGTTTCTCTGGTATAACAGGCTTTTGTGGTGGTAACATTGACCAACATGTTGTAGCTAGTGATGCAACATGGAAAAGACACAAATACTTGCCCATAGAGAAACAACTTTTAGTATGTCAGTCCGACGGGATAGTACTCAGGAATGCAATAATACTCAGGACTGAGTTTTTACTCCTGTGACAGTGTGGATGTATTGAAAATAGCAATGCTGAGTAACACAAGACAGACAAAAGGAGGGGAAAAAAGAGTAGTTGTTTGTCATTTGTTGATAATTTTGTGATGATCGGGGTGGTAGGGCCTAGGTATGTTGTTTTAGAACTTATAAAATTCTGAGTTAGACAATAGTTGTTAAGCTAATTTTAAGCTGGCAACATTCAGAATAGGAGGAGCTACTGAGTAAAATAAACAGGATACCAGATTACAAATTGAAGCCAGCAAGTGTTTGGCCATAGACACCTGGGACATTTGGCACTATGTGCATCAGTGAAGGCCTTCAAGCATGAAGTCTTTTCTTTTCTTCTCTCTCTCTCTCTTTCTTTCTTTTCCCTTCCTCCTTCCTTCCTTCCTTCCTTTCTTCCATTCTTTCTTCAGTCATGGGAAGAGACACCAGGGAGGGTTGAAGTCAACTATAGGATAGAATAGAATGAGGAAAGGTGGAGAGACAATCTAGGAAGGCCATGAGTCAAGAATTGAATGGATAGTGTAGTAGAGAGGCTGGGAAGGTCAGAAGTCAAGGGCTGGATACTGGAATTGGAGAAGGTGGCTCTGTATATCTTATGCTATGGGGATGGTGAGGGAGGAAAAAGAAAGATAGCAACAGAGGCAAAAAAAAAACTACTGAAAGCAGTTTACAGCTGATTGCTTTAGGTTCACTAATTTAAGCTGGGGAAAAAGTATCTCTAAGGGACACAGAAAAAAAAAAAACAGGACATAAAAAAGATACATTGGGGGTGGTTCAACAACAGCATGCTTA
This sequence comes from Lophiomys imhausi, assembly GCA_907164525.1. Classification (NCBI taxonomy): domain Eukaryota; kingdom Metazoa; phylum Chordata; class Mammalia; order Rodentia; family Muridae; genus Lophiomys; species Lophiomys imhausi. Next base: position 7,372,324 of record CAJQZJ010031764.1, read on the forward strand.
TAGGAGAAAGAAAAGGAATGGGGCCATATTCAGATTAGAGAGAGCAGGCACAACAGCAAAGAAGAAACAGTAGTATTTTTATAGCTTTATGGAGATACAATATGCATATAGCATACACACACCTGGGAAGTGTACACATGATCCATCTGTACCAATATCAAAAGTAATGGAAATTCACACCACTTGCAGTTTTTCTACTCCCTCACTGTTACCCCCTCACTCTTGTTGTTTGTCTCATTCTCAGGCATCTAAATGAATTAACCCCTCCTTCCACTAGATACTTTGCTTTCCGTGTTCATAACAATGCGGCCAACATTCTGTGTTCCTGATTTCTGTCAATCACCCTACTTGCTTTAGCTTCTCCCATATATATATATATATATATATATATATATATATATATATATACCCTACTTCTTTACATTGCTGAATATTATTTCATCACGCAGACATACCTCAGTTTGTTTCTCCATTGACTTGTGCACAAGTATCAGGGTTGTTCTCTGTGTTGACACCCAGAAAATATAATAAATGTGAATACAAGTAAGCACATCAATTTCAAAATAGAGAAGAAGCAAGGATAAGTGTCTTAGAGTGCAGAGAAACCTTGATTCCAAGGCAGAAACCGAGGCAAGCACTTTTTAAGACATTTGTTTTCTTATTCTGTATGACTTCGTTTTCTCACTCATCTAATGACTGAGAGTTAGGGGTGGTGTTTGGAAATGGAAGGATGATTCTGAATCCAGGCAAACATGCCAGGAGTATGCTTCTGAAAATTCCCAGAATATTTGAAGGCAGAGAATTTCTGAGTTTGTAGAATGTGCTTATGAGGTGGAGCTGGCTGTGGCTTTGTCTCCTCTGGTCACAGTTTAAACAATGCACACTACAGGAGACAGGGTAACAGAGGAAAGATGCTGTCTTTCCTGCTACGAACAATTATATGAAGATCCTTTCCTCTCTTTGGCCCAAAAGAGAGACACTTATATGTGTCTGGGTACAGCCTCACACAGAAGCCAAAGGAGGACCTTGAATGTCCTCTATCACTCCCCACCCTAGTCTCTTGAGACAGGTTCTGTCACTGAACCTGGAGTTCATTGTCTTTTCAGCTAGTTTGGCAGGCCACTGAGGTCCTATGGCCCTGTCTCTAACCCCCATTGTGCTGGTGTTACAGGAACACCATGGTGGTCACACCTGGCTTTTTCACATGCAGCCTGAGAGATGAACAAGGTCCCCAGACTTAAACACATGCTCTGGCCTTCCAACACTTATCTCTGTTTTTAATACCTACTTTTGAATTTTTTTTTTCTGAACTGAACTTGTCTATGTCAACTTATCTATGTCAACTTGTCTATGATAATTTCACTTCAGATTTTTCTCCAGCTCCACACATCTGGATGGAGTTGCTTTCTCTTTCCTTCAAGTTCTGCATTTCATATGGAAGGAATTAAGCTTTAAAGTGAGTCAAAATGAAGGTTATCTTGGTGCTAGATACACAGTCTTATATTAACAAAAAGTTACTGTTAAGCAGAAATGGTAGCTCAGCTCTAGAGCACGGACTTAGCATGAACCATAGGGACAAAAGAAAAAGTTAGTGTTGGGAGAATAGCTAAGCTGTTCCTCATAGGAGAAGAGTGTTACTCCTAGAATAGCCACCCTTTGACATATATATATATCTCCATGGTGTTTAATGCCCTTTTAAGGACATTGTAGAGGCCATGCTTTCTTGAAGAAACCGAGTGGTTCAGTGTAAAAGAAAACATCCATCCATATGGTGGCCTCCAAGAACATCTAATATATGCACATGACTTAACACAAATTGCAGAATCTCGAAAGGGAGACAGTGTGCAACCCAGGGCTCTCACCAGAGCCAAGCAAAGCATGGGCAGGAAAGCTTTAGCGGGTTACCTCTGCTGGGAAGGCCTGAGACAGTTCCCTGCAGGATGCTTTTCTGCTGAGTTTCTATTTTGTGTAGGATTCCAAACATATCACAGGTCACGTTGCTGACAGAGACGTTGCTGTACTCTCCCGGATACTGTGCCTGACGAGGTATTTTACTCTTGACATATTATAATTAGAGACTTGCGAGTGGAGAATTCTCCTTGAATCTCCAATAGCAACTTGACTTCTATTTTTAACACCCCTGCAGTCTGCTTAAGTTCCCCACATTTTCCCACTCACTCTGAACTCTGATAGGATAAAGAACATGGGTCCTGGAGCCAAGACCCGGAACCCAGGCTCCGCCAACAGGAAAAAGAACCATCTAAGGGGCTTCTGTGCTTTCTAACAGGTTTATTAGCAGGATCCCCAGAGCTTAAGAATACCACCCAGTAGCTGATAGAGTTGGTGATGGGGCCTTACCTTTAGTGTAATTCCTCAAGATCAAAGGATGGGTCACACAAACCAACACACAAAACTCTTGCTTAAGAAATATCTTATTTTGGTCATTAGCTACTGACTTTTCAAGCTATTAATACTCATGATTCAAAAATTCAAACATTGATTACGCATTTTTTAAAGGCTGAAGAAAATTCAATTCTGTCTTTGTACCACATTTTCTGTTTCCACTCATCTATTGATGGGCATCTACACTGGCTCTTCTTCCTGTTTTTGGGGGGTGATGCATCAACAAGTGTGGATGTTCAAGTCTCCCTGTGATGTGACAAGAGAGCTATTCGGGTGTATGCCCAAGAGGGGTGTGGTTCCACTTTAGTTGTTCTGAGAAAATATCGTACTGATCTCCATAGTGGCTACACAAGATTATGGTCCCTCCAATGGTGAATAAGGGCTTCCCCTTCTCAAAAAATAGGTAGAATTGGACATTGTAGTTAAGCACAATAAGCTGAACTCAGAAAGATAATTACCATGTTTTCCCTCATATTCAGAGCTAGATTTGAAATTGTGGAGGTGTGTGTGTGTTAAGGGAATTATAAGGAAAGAAAAGATCTTAAGGGTGTGGAGAATAATGGAATGCATTTGTCAGAAAGGGGAGATATATGTAGGCAGGAGGGGAAAGCAAGAGGCAGGGGATGTAGAGAAGAACATATCTGAATACATACATATGAAAATGCCATGGTAAAACTCATTACTTTGTAAATTATCTTTAAATTTCAATTTAAAACTGTAATTAGAGGTAAAATCACCTAGGACTGGAGAGACAGCTAAGTGGCTAAAACCCTTACTTGGCAAACTTAAGCACCTGAGTTTAGATCCCTAGCCCCTGTGTGAAAGTCAAGATGGTGAACTGAATGCGTAGCCCTGGCACTAGGGGAAGGAAAGGACAGAGACAGCTGGATCCTAGAAATTATCAGACCTGCCAAAGTGCTTGAAACACAGAGTTCCAGTCCAGCGAGGATCCTCGTCTCAGCAAGTAATGTAGCCAGTGACTGAGGACAGCAGATATTGGCCTCTAGTCTCACACACACACACACACACACACACACACACGTACGTGTGTGTGTGTGTGTGTGTGTGTGTGTGTAAAATGTATAAAAAATTTCAGTTATTTTAAGATGTACAGAAAAAAAAACCCTAAGCCTGTCATATGCACACCCCTAATTTATAGGGACTGCTGCCAGAGACAGGGCTACCAAAATCTCTTTTTCCTTTCCAGAAATATTTTATGCAGAAGCAAGCACAAGGCCCCATCTCTGCCCCTCTTGCTCTCGTCCATAGCTATATCCCTATGGCCTGTTATTAATTCAATTTGTATGTCCTCTACCCTCTCACCAGCTCACATACTCAAGTTAATAGAGCTGAGATCCACTAAGGACCCACCTTAGCCCCATTTCATTGGGAAATGTCTTTGCTCCTTTTGGAATCCAGTTCATTATTTTGGCTCCTGTGTAAATTCTTACAGACAAAGGTATCTCAGAGGGGGAGATGTAGATAATTTTGTTAATTGATCTAATCTTATTGCCTTCCTCAATTGGGCTAGAGGGAAGAGTGGAGTATAAATAGCATGGTCTACTTCTTATCTATCATCTATTACTATCTCTTAGTACATCTTTTAGGAGACTGTGGGTTTAAAATATACATTTTGGCCAATTAACTAGCAGAAACCAATCATTAATTTGAACCTGAAAAGTTGTTTGCTCCTCACAGTATAGCAACCAACTCTCAGTCCATAGCTGCCTGGATTATATATGTTTGGGCATGGCCATCCTTCCCTTTACAAAAGTACCTTAAGAATTGTTGGGGTACTTGAATAAATAAATGTTTAAAAAGAGAGTTGTTGGGATTACAGAGAAGAGAAAGTAGAGTATTCGCTCATTGTTTGAGGCCTGCACACACTCTCAGGGCTCGCTAGGCTAAGTATTCTTTCCATACTTATTTATGCCCCTTTGTTTCTCCCACACATTTTTGGTTTAGGGATTTTGTTTTGTTTTGCTAGAAACAGGGCCTTACTATGGAGATTATGGTAGTCTTGAACTCCCTGTGTAGCCCAGGTTCCCTTCAAAGTCCTCAGCTTCCCCAGTATTAAGATTGCACATGCACATCACCACTCTTGATTTTTGTCTTTTCAGTGGTATTAGTACCCCTTATTTTGCATTGGGGACATAAAGGGACAAAGAGGCAAAGGACTTCAAACGTTGAGAAGTGGCATGGGTGAGGTACACACCCAGGTCTTCTGATGTCATATTACCGTTTTCTATTCACTCTCCAATTGTCCCCTTAAAGGTTTAGTGCCCAAGGCTAGGGCAACAGACACAGAACTGTCCTTAAGTCTGGTGCCATTATGCTGTACTCTAACTTCAAAAGGCTCATCAGCCAAGATCGTAGCCTCTGGGTTTGCCAGTATCTGTCCCTCTGTCTTACCAGTCATAGGGATTCAGACCAATGGTGGATGGACCTTTTTATTCTTGTGATTCCCATTGCCCCGTTGTTTCCCATGGCCCTGCTCCTCTTTCCTGCAAAAGGCTGTCAGCCAATGATTTACAAAACACCACAAGGTGCTTGTCCTTTTGGGGAGGACTTCAAGCTCATGAATTACACTGGAAACTTGGCAAAATCATTGAGAAATAGCATATCTAAAAATAGAATAGATGTATCACATTAAAAAGCAGAGAATTACAGCCTCAGGGATAATTATTTTTGCTCAGCGTCAGAATGTGTTCTTTGGAGTGTTGTGAGCAATCTCTTCGCATCTTCATGCTTCCCACCTAAACTGGATGGAATGTTTCCATCCCATGCTCAAGGTGCACAATCTAAGGCAGGGGCCCTGCACAGGTCTTTATAGCTAAAAACTCTAAGCTGATGCTCAATCCCAGGCACACCAGATACAAGGCCAGAATTGGTATAGACTGGAGGTTCCAGGGGCTTCTCAGGCACACCGGGGCTTGCATGGGGTGCTCATCTGAATGCATGACAGCTGCAGACAGTAATTCTCTGTGTGAGAAATGCTCATATCACCCCAGGGAGGGACCCAGCACATCTGAGATTGCAGCCTCAGAGTCTACTCATGTCTGAGACCTGTGCCTTAAGCAAATTCCAATACTGTGTTTTAGTGGCTTCAAAATTGTCTTTTTAAGTGACATTGCTACTGTCTTGTCAACACCAGGCCCACCTTCTTGTTTGCTTAGGTTTTTTTTGTTTGTTTGTTTACTTGTGAGACAATGTTTTCCTGTGTGGCCCTGGCTGTCCTGAAACTCACTCTGTAGACCAGGCTAGCCTTGAACTGAGAGATCTGCCTGCCTGTTTCCTGAGTGCTGGGATTAAAGGCATGCACCACAACCATCCCAACTCAGGTCCACTTTTCTTAAGGCTTCAGGTACTGCCTGCTGTTTCCTCCTGAGTCTAGGAATCCTGTGAATGCTTTAGAATGCATGACCCATGGTTTTCTGAATAAATTATAGGCCTTCACTAAGTAGGAGCAAGACACAAGACCCTTTTCCTTTTCAAAAGACTTGTTTGGCTATTAAGTGCTCAGAGCCTAGAACCAACAAAGCACCATGAACAGGGAGCCCAACCTAGGATGTCTGTGAGGAGCAGAAGAGCTCTGAGAGTAAAGGACCTCTCTCTCTCTCTCTCTCTCTCTCTCTCTCTCTCGTGTGTGTGTGTGTGTGTGTGTGTGTGTGTGTGTGTGTGTGTGTTTGTGTTATTAAAATTCACAGGCTTCATTCTGAATGCTGACATGTTAGAAAATTCTTCTGACAAGTTAGGTAAAAATGACCTAGATAATTTCTTCAGGTTTGATCAGAATAAGCATCATGGAGTTTAGGCAAAGAACCCACAGTTCTCAGGGTTGGGAAGATGGCTCAGTGGCTAGAGACCTTGCCTGGCAAACATGGAGACCTGATTTCAAATCCCAGAACCCATAAAAAATGGGCAGAAGTAACATGTACTTTTAAATCCCAGTGATCCCTCAGCAAGGTAGGAGGAGGTAAAACAAGATAATCCCCAGAAACTCATGGACCAGCTAGCAGGGTTATAGCCAGAAGAGAGCAAGAAAGGGGGGTGGGGGGAGGAAAGGAGGAAGAGAGAGAGTTGTTTGAAACAAGGTAGATGGCAAAGACTAAGGCTATCCTCTGACCTCTCCACACGTGCTCTATGTCACATATTCACCTGCAATTCCTCACTTACTTGTGTACACCTCATACATAGTCATACAGACAGAAAGTTTAAAAAAGAAAAGAGCTTATAGTTCTCATTTAATTCCTAAGCCCCAAGTGGCATCAAAGACATGTCAACTTGCCTCTGTGGCCTTTTGTTTCTTCTTCATTTCACATAAGACATACAAATAGTTTTGAGTTTCTGAGGCATCAGTGAAGGTCTTGGCACAAAGATAAAAACCCCAGGCCCCCACGGCTAGGTAGTTTCATTAGACTGAACTTATTCATGTCAAGGTTTCTTTTCAGGAGTCTTGAGTTTGTGCCATAAGTCTGTGTTTCCTGTCTCTTGGGGGACAAAAGTAAGAGTACCATAAGTGGAAGGCTTCCTGGACTACAGAATTCAAGTCTGGGTAGGGGAGGAGATAAAGAGATGGATGGAGATTTAAAATCCAGGAAAATGAATACATCACAGGAGTCATAAAAATGTTTTCTGTTAAGTCAAAGTGAATTCAAATTCCCAAATTGATTTTAAAATTTAATTTGATATTTAATGATTCGCAAATAAATATTTTTCAAATACTGTGTCTGGGTACAAAGGGTTGGTACACAGTGTTCTTTGACCTGAGTCCAGTCTAAGAACTGAGCAGTGGAAGATGTATTAGAAAAATAGATTCCTGATATGCTGTTCATAATACCCAAGAACAGCTTGTTTTCCTAAAGGAGGAAAGCTCTGGTACATTCTGAGTGTTTCAGTAGGGGTCTTTGTTCATGTGGTGCCCTTTGGAAACTCCATCTGTCTCATTTGGTGTTTTCTGCTTTTTTTTCATGCCTATGCATATTTCAATCAAGTTTACCCTCTCAGGATAAACAGCTTTGATGAAAATGTTAATCTTTGAGAATATATGAACATAGTAGAATTTGAAGACATTGTGGTAGTGTTTGGATAGTGAGATTATGAAGTAGGCTGCATATGTACCAAGTATTGATTCAAATGTCTGAAAGTCATACATGCTGTTGCTAAGTTCAGAAGCACATTGGACGGTTTTGTTTTTCTTGTTTGCTTTTGAGAAAATGTTGAACCAGTCATCAGACCATTTTTCAGGTCATATTTGGAGAACTCATTAGCCAACCATTCAGCTCATGTCCTCAACTGGTGGTTACATATTCTTCAGGTTCATAGTGAGTTTCTATAAAATTTGTGTTCTTTTTATATGGAGGGCAATATAAGGAAGCTAATTATTCTCTGAGGATAGAGAGTAGGTCATCCAGATTTCTCACATGCTAGCATTCGATGGAACTAAGGGGTTTACCTCAGCTAATCTTTCCACTGCCCATATTCTGAAATGGTCACACATGCTGTAGAAAAAACTGAGGTACTTTCAGGTCTAGCATATAATACACATGATTGCATAGACTGGTTCATGATGGAGAGAAATTTGCAACCAGTAATTGTAATTGAATACTTTCCCCATTAATATTGGATTGCCACATGTCGGGCATGTTGTTTTATAACCCTTGTATAGAGCCTGTGTTTACAGCTAAGGGAAGCAGGCGAGCTGCTGATCAACAGTCCCTGACATTTTGAATTGCAGACTCCATTTTGTACTAACATCCATTTTGGATACCTAGCTGCTGCCATTTCGCATTGCTAGCTGTCACTTTTGAATTATTATCTGTTTATTTTTTGAGTCATTCTTAAGAGTAAGCAGTAATTTGGTTCTCCTGTATATTCTTGTTTTATACATTTTTGTGACCTGATTTGCCTTGGTTGATAGTGAATTGTGACTAATTATTTAATCGTGTAGTGCTATATTTTATTAACAAATGACATTAAATTGGGAAATTTAAACTTTAAGTAGAGAGACTACTTCAGGTTTCTAAAAAAGCCACTTGAGTATTTTAATCTGACTATAAACACTCGTATGATGGCAGGACCTTAAGTAGCTATCTGAACTATCTGTTTTGAGTGTGAAAGCCCAGAGAGGGAAATTAAACTGTATGAATCACGGAGCAAATATCGCAACAAAAACCAGAAGGGGACTAAACTAAGGAAAAAAATAAAAAAATTAAAAAACTTCCCTACCCTATAGCTTTCTCTGTATTGTCCTCTTGGCTTTGATCACCAGTGCCTTTTCTTTCTTTCTTTCTTTCTTTCTTTCTTTCTTTCTTTCTCTCTCTCTCTCTTTCTCCCTTCCTTCCTTCCTTCCTTCCTTCCTTCCTTCCTTCCTTTCTTTCTTTCTTTCTTTCTTTCTTTCTTTCTTTCTTTCTTTCTTGTGCTTTTTGGATTCCATAGTAGATTGGAGATGCATGTATGCAAGGTGACCTTGCTGACTGACATGAAAAATGCCCAATGACACCCTTTATAACAGCAGTTGTACAATATAAATTAAGCCTCCTTTTCTGTACCATTTTGGTTCTTAGATACGTAGATTTGCATTTTCTTGACACCACTGTTACCAGTCACTCCAGAGTCAGAGCATTCAAATAAGGGTCCTAGCTTTTGATGCTTTTAATCTATGAGGCATGTGGCGGCTGATAGATTCTCAAATGATAGCTTTCCATGCAGAGCTATGACTGTGTCATTGCTGAAGGCCTGTAGGGGGCACAACCCTGAACTACCCAGGAGAGAAAAGAGACTACATGAGACAGTTGAACTGGACATCTTGGAGGTCCCAAATCCTCATAGACTCTGTCTTCAGGGCTCTAAAAAGAACACCCTTACAACCTAAGGAATGAGCTAGTCTTCTGACTTCAGGAAAGGAATGTTCCATCCTTGAGGACCTGCCTTTTATGTAGTTTCCCTGCCTTGGAGAAGAAAGCTACATGACCACGTTCATTTAAAAAGAAAAGAACAAAACAAAACAAAATCAATTAAACAAACAACAACAAACCTATGTTTTCTAATGCACACAGCTCAAACAAACCCAATCATCAGGACCAATGGAAATTGAGAGGCTGAGTATGAAAGTCTTGTTTTGGGAGTAAAAAGTGAATCTCCTCTAAGAAAAAGTTGTGACATCACTCATTATAAAATTCAAATGTAAATAAAATGAACAGTTTTGGTCTTTAAAGTAGAAATGTAAGTTTCCATCATGAGATGGAGAAAAATATAAATTTCTTGAGCTGAAAGAAAGGAAACAAGATGAAGCAACAGTCATTATTGAGAATACAGGAGAGTGATATCTAGCATTTAGTACCTTTAGGCTAGAGTCAGGGACAGCAGAGTTCAAGCCTGCATGCATGATCTGTCTGAATCCCCAAAGGACTCAGCGTAGCCAGATATTATAGTTTATCCCGTTTTACCTAGGTGTGGAACCCAGAACATAGAGAAGGAGATGGTCAATGTCACAAAGTCAAGAAAAGCAGAGCTAGAATCTGTTGGCAATCAAAGACTCCTCCCTTCCATACTCGTCACTTGAATCTTATATGAGCCATTTCATTCATGTAACCCATCAAGGGATTAGTATAAGTTTGTTAGAATTATAGATGAGGAAACTGAGACCCAGACACTAAATAAATGCAAACTCATCCCTGATGGGTTTCAGAACAAACTGGAAACTACCTATTGGCATTCACTGCTGTCTAGTTCAATCAATATCACAGTAGACATATATTTTAACAAACTTTGTCTCCATAACTTGAGGTCTAATTCTGAATAGTTCCAGTGTGCATATCCAATAGCAAGTGGGAGCATGTGAACACATAATCTCTCTTTCTGCCTCTCTCTCTCTCTGTCTCTCCCTCTCTGGCTCTCTATATCTACCTCTCTCTCTCTTCTCTCTCTGCTTCTTTATCTCTGTCCATCTGTCTCTCTTCATCTCTCTCTCTCTTTCTTTCTTTCTCTTATCTGTCTCTCTGTCTTTCTTCTGTGTGTCCCTGTGTGTCTGTCTGTTTCTCTGTCTATCTGTCTATCTCTCTCCCTCTCTCTCTTCATTTCCCCAAAACCAGCCCTCCATTCCCTGAGTCCACTTACCCCAGAGTGTGCATGGCTTCCAAACCCTTGGCAAGCCAACTAGAAGAGACCTAGGCTTCCTAGAGAATCTTTCTACAAGGAAATCACTAATTATAACCTAAATTGTATTTGGCTTCTGCATCTTTACTTCCCATTGTAGTCCTGTAATTTAAATAGATTGTTCTGTAGCCTGCTATAGGGGAGAAATTAGCTACCTTTTGTTTTGAGCTAAAGAAATCTAACTGTGGTAGCTCTACTCTAATGACAGGAGATGGACTGGGTCCTCATTTTCTTCTAATTGGCTTCCAAGTTAGAGTCAAGCTAACGATTATTAGAAGAATTGCCAAGGGTTCAAGGCCCTGCCTCTCAGGGGCATTCATTATAGGGGCTGCACAGGAGAACTGAGCAGAAAACAGGGCACACGTCACGTGAGAATACCTTAGTTACCTTACATCCAGGAGATAGAAGTTTAGAGACAAGTAGTAAACATGGTAGGACATTTGCATTTAAGAAATTTTTCTATTTGAATTAGCCCAGGATGATTTTTTTTTTCCAGGAGCTAGAATATTCGAACACAGGAAGAATCTCAAAAAACACGGATTAAATCCTTGAAGGTCTAAGGACCTGGGGTGATTAAGATCTTCATGGGAGAGACTAGATGGGACTGGATGGAAGCTGAGAAAGGGAATTTGGCAACCCTTGCTAAAATTTTAAGACTCTTGCTGTATAAAAGTTCCTGGGGAGGAGACTGTTTCTATTTACTCCAGAAACACAGAAAAATAACAGATGAAAGCAAATACCACCCCAATATAGGTGATAACCTACAAAGACTGCATTCCTAGAGTCCCCTGCTCAAATTGCCGGCCCTTCCACTGAAGGAAGAGTCTCCTTTCCCTCAGCAGCTGTTTACTGCTTCTGCAACTTCAGGGAAGGGCTCACTGAGTCTTCTGAGCTTAATGAGCTCGGTGGACCTCTCCCTTCAACCCAAGAAAGAGCTTTTCATTCTAAAGTAAACAGTCACACATTTTGTCCCTGCTAGGTAGAAATCCTTCCAATAGTCCCTTATCCTAACCTCTTCTAACCTTTTAGTCTCACTATTGAGAATCTAGGCCGGGAGTTGTCTAACTATGGCTACCACATGTTTCTGAAGATAAAGTTTTATTGGCATACACTGTAGCAACCGGTTCATGAGTGGCCTTTGGCCACTTTTGCATCATGGTCTCAGAACTGAGTGAGTGTGGCCATGAAATGTGGCCCACAGAGGAGCAGCACTTTCTGACAAACCTGCAAGGGGAAGTGTTGCTAATCCCCGGTCTTCGCAAATGTTTATGTGCTGTTAGTCAGCTGGCTTTCTTCAGAACTCAGGCATGCTTTGTTGGATTCATGAATGAAATGTGCTAGCTATATTTTAAAATGAGAGCTTTTACAGACTCTCTGAGGTAGTTCTGATTTTTAAAAAAATGGAAAATAAAAACCCTTAACAACATGTAGTTCTGGAAGTGGAGGTGGTGTGCCTCAGGTCTGTGGGCCAGTAACTAGAACTGACCCTCATAGGCATTTGTTGACACCTGTTCTACTCCTATGGATTTTCTGGGTTATGTTTTTAATAATGTATTTGAAATTCCACCAACTCACCCATCTATCAACCTACACATGCAGCTGTATCATATATGTTTATGTAGTCTATGAATAGTTACTCAGATAGATAGATATAGAAAACATATAGAGATGGAGATACACAGAAAGATAACACCTGTCTTTCCTTCTCTGAACTAGAAACCTACATCAGTGCTGATACAGATTTTAATCCAGGCAGTTGCAGTCCCAGAATGAGTTTTGAGATGGTTATTATTGTTGTTGTAGTATCGTTATATATATTTGTGCCTAAGTATGAAGTCTAAGATGGCCTGGGTCTCATGACTGTCCTGCCTTTGCTGTTGTCACCCTGGGATAGCCTCATTTTTATAGATAAAGGAAGAGACTCGAAGAGCTTCCTTAAACCTCACCGAATTGCTTCACTAGGAGATGGGAAGGATCTCAAGTTTCCTTGCCCCACTCCCATTTTTGAACAATGGTGAAGTTATTATTTTCTCTTTCTTTCCTCACCTTCTCTTTTTAAATTCATAGTTTAGACAGTGTTTCTCTATGTAGCCCTGCCTGACCCAGAACTCATTATGTAGACCAGGCTGGCCTTGAACCTGGAGCTCTGCCTGCCTCTATCTCCTGAGTGCTGGCATTACTGGTGTGCACCACCACCCTTAGCCTGACATCACTTTTTCGGAAACACCATGGCAACTCCAACAAGCAAAGGTACAGAAATAGAAACAATATTTTAGTAAAACTGGAAGCTGACACCCCTTTTCTAGAGAGACATGCATAGTAAAGCAACACCAGGGTGACATTTCATGTAGGTAAGTATTTGTTCCCAGAAAGAATCTCATAATACATGGGTAGAACCAAGGAAGGTCATTTTACGTCAAGTCCTTAGAGTATATTCTATTTCTCTCAACAGATCTTCAGCATATTACTTTTCTGTTTCCCTTGGAAGTTTCAGCAGGGATAGAAACAAAGTTGGTTGTGGGTCAGGAGGGATCACCTGATTACTTTTCTTAGTGCCTACCACAGGAGAAAGAAAGCATTGGGAACAGGATCCAGTTTCATATTCCCTTTGTTCTAGTGTTCACCCACCCTGGATACTCATGGTAATGGGAGACAGAAGGGCGTGCTTTTAGGATGGCTGTTATGTTCCTTCTTCAGCCTAGGTGTTGAGAGCTGCAATCTCTGTGGATTCATTGTCCCAATGCTGGGTCTGAGCCCTTGGAAGGACGCTGTAGACTTGAGGTAATTACAGATCTGTTCCTTCTTAAGTCAGACTAAGTGGTCCTCTGATTATTATTCAGAAGCTACTGGGAGCACAATAAACACTGAAGGGAAATTGTGCTCCTCTCTTTATGAACTGCTTTTATATTCCCTTGTGCATGGCTAGGATACTATGAAATCTCCTTAAATGTGATATTACTCAATACAATGCAATAATAATGCACACACTGTATGTACTGGATTACTTTGCAAACAGTCCTTTTGAAATTGAATTTCCCATCATTTCTGGGGGCCAGCTTAGGGCAGCTGGACTTGCAGATCTTTCTGTAGCTGGGAGACTGGAGTCTGCCTTCACAGTCACTTAGGTTTCCACAGATGTGAGCAATTGGCCCACATCATTTTTATTCACGGTGGGGATGTTGGCCTGCCAAGTTCCCAGACATCTCACTGTGTGTTGCTGCTCAGTAATACAGACGACTGCTGATACACAGCATAGTTGTAAAACGAACTGGGTTAGATGGACTCGGGAAGGAAGCTAGAAAGAGAAGGGAGCCCACTCAGGCTGGAATCCAATTCTGAAGTATTCGGAATTGCCTGTGCTGGAGATTCTATCAAATCATTGTTCTCTTTGAACACTTTTTAGATACCATCTCAGAACCAGGGCTGATTCTCTTTTCTCACACTGTACATGCCTTGAAAATATATCTTTTTGCTTGACATCCAAAAATAGTTACTGTACTCCCCCTTGATGTCAAACACAGATCAGTCTGCTGAATGCACATCCCAGAGTTTCGCAGTCACATACAACATTACTTTTGCTGTAAGGCTATAAGAATTACAAAGTCCTTCAGGTCACCTCTGCTCTTCATGCCATATTCAGTGTCAAGAATAATGCCTGATGCAAGGTGGGTATGTATCATTCATTGATTCATAGTTTTTTAATTCCTTTGTTTTAGAAGTCACAGAGGCCCTGGTGATACAGGGGTGAATGATTCAGGCGTATGTTATCCTCCAAGAAACTCACAGATGGGCTAAAACAGAATGGGACACAAAAATATGACTCACATCATTAAGTGTCAGCAAAGTACTTGAAATAAAAGTATAAGTTGGGATGTAAACAGGTACCAACGCGTATGTTAATCAGGATGGACCATGAGAAAACTTCCTTGAAGAGGCGTCTAAAATTCAGAATGATCAAGCATTAACTAGGAAAGGGGAGAGAATGCGATATCCTAGGTAGAAGGAACAGTAGAAGTAGGATCAAGAGCTCACAGTGAGCCAGAAGCTGCTTTGACTAATCTGAAATTATCACTTGTGTGAATCTCTTCCTGATGGAGTCTCATATGTCTGTGGAGAGTATTTCCACAATACTTGGCAGTGTGGCTAGGAAAGGATTCATTGGTTTGGTTTGCTGGAGGACTGCCTGCTAATAGCCATCATCATACCAAGGCAGAAAGGACTTTGCCATAGTTCAAATGAAAGAACACCAATGTGATAGCCTGAGGAGCAAAGAGGGTGGTTGTGCAGCGAATATAAGCAGACAGGTAGGAAACACACAGGACTCTGTTGCTTGAAGAACAACAGAACAAACTCTGTTGTTCGAAGAAGGGGCATCTTCTATCATTAGCACACATGAGAGGTCACAGTTTAAGTAAAAGAATACTTTAATTCACTGTATCTTTAGAAATGAACTGACTGGAAGACAAGACACATTTTAGAGAGAGAAGCAATAATAGCAATGTGTCATGTCAAAAATATCAATTAATAATTCCTCCTGAAAGGATCTGGGCAAGAAATGGTACTGTGGTTCAAAGAGACCATCAGATGACTGGAGAGTATGCCTAAACTCTAAGAAGCAGCTTGCACGAATGAGACCCTTCATAAGTAAGCTGAGTTAGTTTAGTTAGATCCTCAGAGTGGCCCTTAGAAGTTGTGCGACTTGACTCTCTGCATATCCAAAGAAGCTGAGGATTGATGGCATCCTCATTGTCACACCAAACATGAGTCCATCCATACTTCACCCACCATCTTCTGCAAGAGTTGAGTTGAGTAGATTAAAGGAGTTGCTGGGACAATTACTAATGATTATCCACTTGACAGGATCTGGAACAGTGGTTCTCAACCTTCCAAATGCTGCAAACCTTTAAAACAGTTCCTCATGCTGTGGTGACCCCCAACAATACAATTATTTTTGTAGCAACTTCATAACTAATTTTGCTACTGTTATGAATCACAATGTAAATATCTGATATGCAGGGTATCTGATATGCGGCCTCTAAATGGGTCTTGATCCACAGGTTGAGACCAGTTTTTCTAGAGTTACCAAGGAGACAATCCTTGTGACAAGCCTATAAGACATTATGTACATGGCCTAGCCTCTGGGCATGCCAATGAGGGGTTATCTTGATTAGGTTAATTGGGATGGGAAGACTCAACTAAAAGGTAGGTGGTACCACTCTCTTAGCTGGGATCCTGAACTTAATAAAATAGAGAAAACAAGGCTACTACTTGTATTCGTTTTCACCTGTTTCCTGTCTCCATACGAAATGTGATTAGATACCACGTCTTGACACTATAACTTGCCCACCAAAACTGACTGTCACCTCAACTATGACCAGGAATAAACCTGGCCTCCCTTGCATTGATTTTTGTCACATTTGTCCCAGCCACTTGAAGTCTATCTATAATACAGATATATCTAGAAAATATATGGTCCTAATCTTGCAATGGGAGGCTGCTTTTGACATAACTTCTCTCAGCCACTTTCCTTGGGTCTACCCACAAAGGGGATGGGGTTTCACATATGAAATAGAGGCCTGCTAGGCCCCCGAAGCAGACCTTTTGTTGTCATTGTTGTTGGAATGTGAGCTATAGCTTTTGGAAGCTGTGGATGAGGAAACAGTTCTGGGTAAATCAATTTGTGCAATGCATAATTATAAGAGGAATCCATGGTATTTTTTTAATAAACAATGGGAATGAGAGGATTTGTCTTTTGGACATTGGTCCCAATCCATTTTGCTCAGAAAACATTTATCAGCAACTACTATGTGCCAGGATCTTGCTGGGAAACAGATGACTCAGATATTGTTCCTGTCCAGGAAGAGTGAGAAATCAATAGGGAGACCCAGTGAGCCATCTACTCTAGCTTAGACCTTGATGCTGAGAGAAAGGAGGAAGTTGTAAGAATGAGGAGAGTTCTATCTGAGACACACAACAAAGCCAGCAGAACAAAGGCATGCCAGACAATCTGTGAGTAGCTGCAGAGGAGGAGTGAGCTGCCTGAAGCTTCAGTTGCATGGTTTCCTCCCATCCTGTCTTCACTCTATCCAATTTTACCCATGCTAAACATTTTCCATTGGCTCCCACTAAGGCAGGGTTGCTGTTGTGTCGCCATTAATAATCCTGCCTCTGCTATCAGTATTCGGGCTACCCTTTTGGGTATAACTGTTTGTGCTCTTTACCCCCTTCCTATTATTTAATAATACCTCAATCTGCAACTACTTGATGAGTGATTACTATATAGCAAACACTGAGGATTCAAGAATAGAGAGAGAAACTAGCCATAGTTTTGAGACAATATGTCTACATTTGAGACAGATTGAAGCAACTAAGGGCTATGACAGCATAATTAAATTTGTAGTATTTGCTTCCTAACAAACTACCCTCCCTTGTGAAATTTAAACCATTTTATTTGCTTACAATTCTGGGCTTCAGGAATTTGGGTGAGGCTCAGCCAAACAGATTAACTGGGTTGATTCACTACTAGTAGCTGAAGTTTGTAGTACATTTTAGAGTTTCTTTCAAAAGTCTAGATACTGACAATTACCTTTTCTATACACAGCCACCATTTGGATAGCTTAGGCTTCCTCTCAACATTGTGTTCTCTGTCCCATAGGGACAGCATCGCAGCACCTGCGCATTCACACGGCTGCACTGTCAGAAGGTTCTCAAGGTGGGGAAGTGGGACTGTATATCATTCATCTTGTACCTTGGCCTTAGTCCTGAACTACCTCTGCCCAGTTCAATGACTATGTTAAGACAGGATATTCTTGTCTAAGCTCAGAGAGGCAAGTGCTTCATCAGTGGTGGGATCCTCCTAGCCTCTGTTTTGTGCTTTGAAAAAAATCCACCTTGCAAACTTAGATTTCCCCTTTGTATCATATCCAGGATGAATGCCTATTGTCCCTGGAGTCATCATGGTCCCTTGATCACTGTCGCCCTCACCAGAAATTTCTAGATGTATTTTAATTGTGGTTTAAGACTGTGCAATATGGTGATGCTGGGACTGATGTGACAGAGTGTAGGCTTTTTCCCCATGTCCTCAAATAGGCTCAAGACTTGGCAAGTGATACAACTGTTCTGTGTTACTTATTATCAACTCTAAAGTTAGAGTTATAAAAATATTTGTCTCAAAATGTCATTATGAGGCCAACACAAGCAAATGATTGCAAAGGCGGTCTAGTGTCAGGCTTATAGAGCATGGCCATGAGCACAGATTGTTTTTTCTGTACGGTCTATAAGCTGTTGTTTTAAACAGAAAAGATGGATGGATGGATGGATGGATGGATGGATGGATGGATGGATGGATGGATGGATGGGTGGGTGGGTGGGTGGGTGGATGGATTGGTGGGTGGGAGGATAGATGGGTTGATGATTGACAGGTGAATGTTTACCTCTAGTAATCAAGCACATCCTGCTATAGTCAGTATTTATGGCCTCCCCATAAAAGAGAAATAAGATGAATCAGCAAGCAGATGAGAGGAGATGCTTTCTAGAGACGTCTTTTGTAGTCATTCTGACATCATCCCTGTTAGACTCCTATAAAAATTTCCATTTTGGATGCTTAAAAGAATTGAGGACCAGAGACATCTCTGACCATGCCCAAAACTCTGTCATGCAACCAGATTGCATTCATTCTCTCTATGTCTAAATCTCTTAGCAAATAGCCTCTGGATGGCTCCCCAGGGCCTTCCTTGGGAAGACTCTGGTTGCTTCTCCTGGGAGACTGGCCACTTCTCAGAAGGTAAAAGGAAATGCAGCACCACCTTGCCTTTCCCAGACTCAGGGTATTTCAATTCCCAAGACACCCTATGCAGAAATCCCAAGCTTGTGCAGTTTACAGAAGCCCCTTTCTATCCCTGGCTGCTACATAAACCCTGAACAGAAAGATAATTCCCTGTCATTACCTGGGAAACATATCTAAGGACAAGTACAAAGAGCTCCCACTCAGGTTCACAGATAAGTTGTTAGGGCAAATAGCAGGAGAGGTTGTACACAGGGGAGTTCATCCTGGCAGCTGTAAACGGGAACATTTATCCTTTGTTGGCTGCAAAGTCAAGTGAGTGTCCTAGGCCCAGGTACAGTTGTCTTTATACATGCAGCTTTCTTTCCAGAAAGTTCCTGATGCCAGGTTAAGGCTCTTGCCTGCTGTTACCATGTCAACCTGTACCCAGAGGGAATGATAGTACCTTTTTTACGGATGTGATATTTTCATTTATTTTTCTTTACAGTTAGATATTCATTAATTAACATTCAGTATATAGGAAGAACATGTGAATTTGCCATAGAAGTCCTGCTTATTCTACCCTATTAGTGTTTCATATATTGTTGTGTGCATATGGGTTTAGGGACTTTCCATTCATTCGTCTTGACATTGAGATTTGGGAATGGGTACTAAAGAAAGTGCAAAAGGTTTGGGCCGTCAGCTTGTGGATTGCTGTTGTTTCCTCAGCGGGTGTTCTCACAAACCACATGTCCTGAGGGCTTGTCACTTTCTCCATGTCTCTATTCCTTCACCTGGCAAATGATTTTGTTGGTTGTCACGAAGATGAGAAAGAATACTATGAGTGATGTGGGTGCTTAGGGAATCTTCTGGGCCATTTGTAGTTTGCCTATGAAGACATCTTAAGGAAAGAGAAGCCCAGTTTCCTATTGAGCCAAGGTCTAAAAGAGAGCTATACTGCTGATACGTGGGGAGCTAGCCTAGAAACTGGGGAGCTTCTCTTCAATTTGTGCCTGAAAGTCTCCTCCAAAAACATGAGGTGTGGGTATGAACGGCTTTCTCTGCATGGCTGTGAACTTTCCAGAGCAGCACTCCTCTCTCATTGGACAGGTATATGTCCAATGTTATTAAATATGAGAAATGATAGAAATTTAAACATTCTCAACTCCTCACTCTGTGACATTCCTCCCCATAACATACACATTATCTATCTATATTTTATGTATATATATAAAATAAATATATATATCATTATATTTATCACAACATTGGATGATATTCACAGAGGAAAATGACCACAAAGGGAACCGATATTCTTTTTAACATATCAAGATATGTTTGAATCATAGTCAGATACAGGGATGTGGCAGAGGTGGCTTTAGACCCTGCAACTTGTGCCTGGAGTCTTAGGTCGGCATGCCACTTTGTATTGGCTTTCCAGCTCCATCTTCTGTCCTGATTATATGGATTGCAGGGCACATTCCAGCCACTTACACAGACAGCTTATTTCCAGTAAGGAAACAACAGAAAGAGGGAGCTAGATGGACAAGATTAAAGAAATTAGAAGGGAGTAAAAAAGGAAGGAAGAAAAAGGGAGAAAGAATGGGGTGATAGACAGAAGGAAGAAGGACAGGAGAAAGGGAGAGCATGAAGATTGAGGTAACTGGATTGGGGAGTAAAGGGACAAAAATGAAGGAAATACCTGGGACCTCTCACAGTTGTTTCTCTTAAAGCAGAATGGAATCAGCAGGAATTCTGTAACATCACCCTCTAAGCTGGTGGTATTGAGACTGGAGACCCTCCACTGTGGGTTGAACCTCATTGAATGTTTCAGATTAAACAATATCACATGAGTAGATAGCCTTACTTTGAAGTCAGGCAACATGGACAACAGTATATGACAGCCTCTCCTCCTATTGTTCCACATCCAGAGATGATCTGACGTCATCTAGGGTTGCTGTTAAACCCCCAGTGGATCCTGATCCATTGAGATATGACCTAGGGACATGGCCAGAGGAAATCTGGATTTTGTTTGTTTGCTTGCTTGCCTGGGGCATTTATTTGTTTTTTTGAAAGAGTCCTGCTGTGTAGACCAGCCTTCCCTGGAACTGAAAACTCATCTGCCTCTGCTTCTCATGAGCTAAAATCATAGGTGTGTACCATGTCTAGTTGGAATCTAGCTTTGCCAAGTTCCTGCAGTGAGCTTGCAAAACCAGCCTGCCAGAACTTCACACCAGGGATTGAGATTAAGGAACATTGTTCGTTGGGAGATAAACCACTCCCTTAGAATAATGGATGTGTAACTCAGAATGGTGTTTGAGCCTAACGTAACAGGTCTGAGAATAGGAATGATGCTGCCAACAGCTCCCATGGCCCAGGGCCAGTTAGATGCCAGTACCAGGCATTATACTTCATGTCACTTAATATAGGGAACCTTTCTAAAACCTCCCATTTCTAGAAGCTATCCCTGAGAGATGACAGTTGTGTGTGTCTATAACAACATGATGGTAGTTCTCTTTCTCTCTCTCTCTCTTTCTCTCTCTCTCTCTCTCTGTGTGTGTGTGTGTGTGTGTGTGTGTGTGTGTGTGTGTGTGTGAGAGAGAGAGAGAGAGAGAGAGAGAGAGAGGTTGTATGTGTGCACATTATGGTATAAGAGGTCACAGGACAGCTTCGTGGAGTTGTTCTCTCCTTGTGCGGATTTTAGAGATCCAACTCAGGTCATCAGATTTATGTCATCAGGCTATGAGTGCCTGCACCCCTTGGACCATTTCACTACCTCACACACTTCACTTTTTATGTGAGTGCTGGGGATTTGAACTTGGGTCCTCATTTTTTCAGAGACAGATCTCTGACATACTGAGACAACCCCCAGCCCCCAAATAACATTCCAAACAGTTTTTAGACCTGAACATCGAGAGTCACTACTAGAGGATCTCTTGAAAACTGCTGTTTATGTAGCATCTTCTGTATGCTGGACAGTTTCTAAAAGTCTACAGCACTTTTATACTCTGTCTTCTGTATGGTTTTACAAAGCATGAAAGGGACTGAAAATTCCATGGAGTGATTTCAGGAGACTGGGGAGCCTGCAGGCTTCTTCCTAACATAGGGCTGTGAGTTGTGTTTTCTTCCCTTCCTGGTCATTGACTACTTCTGGAAAAATACGACTAAGGAAGTAAATGTTGGAATCAGACTGAAAAGCACTTGAATACGTGTTAGCAACGCCCCAGGATTTGTCAATGGTGCTCTACATTGCATAGTATCTCCAAAAATTTATACTGGAGCCCCAGAATGAGACCTCACTGACAAATAGAGGCATTGAAATATGTAATTGAATTAAATAAAGTTATATTAGATTAGAGCACATCATAAATTCTCCCATGGATGTACTAGCTAGGACCAACCCTCCTTAGCTTCCTAGATTAGATGAAGTGGAGTATATTTAGGGAAAGAAGAAGCTGTGCTATGCCTGTAGACATGAGTCCTAAATGTCTTTACACAAGTTTTACATAAACACACAGGGCCAAGAAAGACAGATGACAATACATGTAGGGGGACTAGGGTGATCAATCTACAAACAAGCAACTCCTGGGAGCTACTGAAATCTAGGCAGGGTCTCACAAAGGCCCTCTCTTTGGGTCTTGGAAGGGAGCAGAGTTCACCTAACACTCCGCTTTAAACCTCTGGCCTGGAGCTATATAAATATACATTTCTGTTTTTCATTTCATTTTGATTTGATGTTTGAGACCGGGTTTCACTATGCAGCCCAAGCCAGCAGCCTTCAACCACTGAGATCCAAGCTGTGTGCCACCACGCCCACCTGGCTTTTCCATTGTTTCACACACTAAGTTTGTTATAATAGTTACAGCCACTGTACAAAACCAATAACATGGGAGTTATTTGCTTCTTGTCCTTGTTTCTCTTACTCCTGCAATAATCCTGCTTATTACTTTGTTTACTCAATCCTGCCCGCCAGCCATCAGAGGGTGTCAGAGCCAGGCTGCCTCTTGTTCATGGTCGTTCTATGACTGACACTTTGTTCAAGTCCAGTAAAAATGCGTTGAGATGGAAGGAAGGAAGGAAGAGAGGAGTGGGGATACAGAGAGGATGGAGGGACGAATGGAGGGAGGGAAGAGGCTAAGAACGAAAGGGTGTGGAGGGGAGAAAACAAAGGGAGGGAGGGAGGAAGAAAGAAAGGAAAGAAGGAAAGAAGAAAGATAGAAAGAGAGACAGAAAGGTAGGAAGAAAGAAAGGAAAGAAGGAAAGAAAAAATAAAGGAAGGAAGGAGAAAGAAAGAAAAGAGAAAGAAGAAGCTGTGCTGAGAATACAGATATTAAAAATGTATCAAACAATGTTCAGGCAAAAGCAGACATACAAAACAAAAGGTGTTATAATTACCATTCCAGGCAGGGTTGATATTTTTTCCTAGGGCCCTTTGGAGAGCCAAGGTGAAGTTGAATATTTCTGTGGACATAGTTCAAGGGTGTTTCCATGGAGACTGGCCGGTGAGAGCCCCACCCTCCCTTTCCAGAAGCAGCAGTTGTCCTAGGAGACAGGAAGCCCACCAGTGAGAGGCAGGACCCAGACAGTGGGGAATAGGGAGGGGGCATCATTTGCAGCCCCCTGCTTGAGGCCAGGCCTCCGCCTTTGCTCTCATCAGAACACTTTGATCTCTCCCTGTCCAACAGGCACACATTAGTCGATAATTCTGGGAAACATCAAAACTCCAGCAGCAGCCCCCCTCTGCTCCCTGAAGCCTCCACAAGCTGCAAGCCAGGTTAATAGACCTCAGACAGAGTTGATCTGGTTCAGGGGCCCAGGGTTCTACAACTGTCTTTTCTCTTGAGTCCTGGCTTGGCCACTGCTAATGCTAGCCTTCAACCCAGTGAATTTAGAGTAAAGCAATTGCCCCAGGTGAAGAGTTGACCTCCATGGTGTCTCCAAGGACCAACACGGCCATCTTTGTTCACTTTGGCTGTTCTTTGCAGAAAAGATAAACAAATAAGAGAAACTAAGAATGGATGTTCAGGAGCTGGAAAATGAACACAGCTCTGCTGTCTTGACCCTGTGACATTCAGCACATCACCTGTGTGCTTGGAGTTCTAGGCTCTGTACCTGGGGAACTAACACCTGGGGGACACAGTCTGGCATGCCAGGTGGTACTGCAACTTGACAGCCTGGCTTCAGTCTCAAGCACAGCATAATTCAGTGTGGTTATATACTATACCTGTAGTCAGAGCACTTGGGTATTAGAGGCAGAAGGACCAGGGAGGAGATCATCCTTGGTTACATAGGTAGTTTGAGACCAGCTAGGGCAAGAATCCTGTTTCACACAGAGAATAGCAATAGTAATATGCTTTGAAATAATTTTGTTGGTGATGGTGACAGTGATGGTGTGTGTGTGTGTGTGTGTGTGTGTGTGTGTGTGTGTGTGTGTGTG
>CAJQZJ010031764.1:7403710-7421174 GCA_907164525.1 Lophiomys imhausi
TTCTTCTTCTTCTTCTTCTTCTTCTTCTTCTTCTTCTTCTTCTTCTTCTTCTTCTTCTTCTTCTTCTTTCCAAAAGTGTCCCCCTGAGCCCAGCCTGTCCCCGAAGCTGCAGAGTGGAGCCTGCTGGGGTAGCTGTGAGGGCTGGTGGTCCCAGCCAACAGTAGGTCAGGGTTCATTGACAATGATACATTTTATTATAAAATCTGAGCCAAGTCCCAACTGGGTTCTTAATTTGAGCTGCAGAAGCAAAGGCAAAATTCACAGTTCATGACCTGGTGTGGCTTACATCTCAGGCATCTGCAAGACCTGCTTTGTAGGGGCATTGCCTATTTGTCACACCCAAACTTTTTTGGATATATTCTCTGGCTAAAAAAGTTTCCAGAAGGATCACACAGTGTGCTTTTCTTCCAGCTTCTCTCCTCCCAATTTCTCCTTTTTACCCACTTCCTTCCCCCTCTTTCTTTATTCTTTTAATCTTCCAGAGTATTCTGTTTTGAAGAATACATGAAATCTTCCAGGAACAATTAGCTTCACCACACAGACAATGTTCTTAGGCCTATAAAGCAGAGGTGCTTCTCACCCCTGATATGCCCTCCACAAGGTGAGGTAGTTCCATATGGAGGACTCATGGGTCAGATAAATAAATCCAATTACAGGGATGCTTGGATGGCCAGCTCATTGCAGGAAATGCTGCCTCACATCACCAGGCTAGAGCTACACAATTACCCTCGGCCCCCTGGGGTGTCTGTCAACAAGATGGAGTTGACTGACTTGTGAAGGCAATCCTACTCCAGTCTCCATAACATTGTGATCCAAGAGCTCTGGCTCTGGTGCCAAGAACATATAAGACTTCAAGTACATGTTGGTACCCAACCTCAGCTGGGTCAAGGGTAGGTACTAGATGCTCTCTGAGAGCTCAGATGCTGTGAGGGGGTGAGTAGCTCCATGCTAAGCCCCAGGGATAAAGAACAGAAGAAACTGGAGCCATGGTGCTCCACTGTAGTCCCAGAAACTCGGAAGGCTGAGGAGAGAAGGTCACTGGAGCCAGTGTGGGCAACTTAGAGAAATCATTTCTTTAAAACAAAGGCAAAAATTTAACAGAAGATTTTATTGACTCAGAACTCGATTTTAGTGGGCTGATGGGCTAATTAGCAGATTGTCTTACTTCCTCAGATGATTCTAAGATAGAAGCAGGAAGAGTCAGAGAGAAACCAAAGAAACTCACACAAATCCATGAGCAGTTGAGCAACAACAGCTACATTACAGGCATGGAAGTCTACACAAAGGACCTGGAACTGTTGCCCTCTCCCCACTGTTAAACCCTACACGTGAAACCTGGAACATAACCAGTCCATAAAGGGAATGCTCTCTCTCTCTCTCTCCACATATATATATATATATATTTATACATACACACACGTGCGCGTGCATGTGTTTGTGCATGTGCATGTGCGAATTTGTCCATGTGTGGGGTTATTGAGCAATCTAATTTTATTTCCCTTTCTTCTCCAAAGCCAAATGCTTGGCATAAAACATGTAATTTTTTGCCATATTGTCTCTGTGTTCTAACCAGGTGAGGTTATTAGTTCGAACAATTAGGAAAATAGAAGTTGAAAATACTGAGTTATATGGCGTAAGGAGTCACATAAATCCAAGGTGTTGGGACAATTAGCACCTTGGTAATAAAAGTCAGGTTGCACACCAAGGGAATGAAGTACTGTTGGTTATTTAGCATCTCCATAGTCTCAAGTGTTTGCAAAATGCCTGATAATTGCTTTTGACCATTTCTCTTGGTATAATTCTGATAAAAGGCATTTGCTGTTCCTGTGGGTAGTGGGGGGAGGATGTATGGGAACCTACTCAATTACAGTTCCCGTAATCTTCCTAGGCTTTTGCTCACAATGAAAATCCAAGTACAGAGAGAAAACACTCAGACATCTTGCTAAGACAACAAGTCATTCTATCTTCTTCTTCTTCTCCTCCTCCTCTTCTTCTTCTTTTTCTTCTGCTAAAAGCTTTCTAGAGACTCTTATTTTCATCAGAGTAAAAGCTAGAATCCTGATCATAGGCTGGATTCTGGGATAGAAGAAAAGACAATAGTGTAGAAGCTGAGGAAATATGAATAAAACATGGAGATTGGTTAATGCAAGTGAAGCAAATTCAACATTTCTGTTTTGAAAAGTGTTTGTATTAAGGGGCAAGAGCAATGTTAAGAAGAAACTGGGCAATAGTATGTGAGGACACCTTGTATTCCAAGACTTGGGAGATGGTTCAGGTGGAGAGATATTTGCTGCATAAGTGTGAAGGTTTTAGCTTGATCCCCAGGAACCACACAAAAAGCATGGCCATACTGGTGTGCTTTTGTAATACTAGTGTTGTAGAGGTAGAGCAAGAGGATTCCATATACCCCAAGCTGGCCAGCCAGCCTGAGCTACCAGGGGAATTCCAGGCTAGTAAAAGGTTTTGTCTCATAGGAGTTGGACAGCATTTCTGAGGACAGCTCTTGAGGTGTTCGTCTAGCCTCTAAACACATTTGTACACATGTACATATGTATATATACACACACACACACACACAAACACACACACACACACACAAACACACACACACACACACACACACACACACACACAGAGGGGGAGACGGGGGAGGAAGGGGGCATTTTTTGCAGCTCTTCCATAAATCTAAAACAATTTTAACAGTCTAAAAATTCCTGCAGCAGCCAACATGACTTGATTCTGCCCCATCTTTGTACCTCTGGCCTGTGCCAGATCCAATTTCCTATTTACCCTCCATGTTTGCCTCTTTCCTTGGCACTTTCTGACACCAGGACCTTTCAATGCTGTTTCTGTGACCCGGCTGGGCTTTTGTTATAAATTTCCTCTTCTCCAGGCTTTCCAGTACACATTTAAAGCCCACCCTTGTTTCTTTGCTTTTTGGCTACTACCTGACCTCAAGGTGCTGACTCCAGCCTACTGTGAACCAGCTTCTCAGGGATCATTCCAGGATATATCTTCTCCCCTCCCCCTAGAGTTCTAGCTCCTAATGACCTGCTCTATGGTTCATTTATAGCACCTAGAATGGAAACTGGCACGTATTTGATAGATGCATATTTAAAACTAAATAGTAAATTCCAAATTGAAGGGTAACAGTGGCACTTGGTTGCTTTCATGGCCAGAGCATTATGCAAACACTTAAGTAAGGTTCATTTTTATGTGGAATCACAGTAGCCTAAAACATAAACTATTAACATTCTATGATGTGCATATGCAGGTATGTGAATGCAAGTACACATGTGTGGGTGGGTGGATGTGCGTGTGCATATATATGTATGCACGTGGAGGCCAGAATCAACTTTGGCTGTCATTTCTTAATGCTGTCCACTTTGGTTTTGGAGTTTGGTTTTATTTGTTTGAATTGTTTTGTTTTACTGTGGAGACAGAAGTTCTCACAGGCCTGGGGCTCATTGATTTGACTAGAGTATCTACAGCGAGTCCCACAGATCCATCAGCAGGAGTATTAGAAGTACACACAACCTACCCAGATCTATATTTGGTGGTTGTTGTTGTTCGCTTGTTTGTTTTACAAACATGGGTTCTAGATTTGCAACTCAGGTCCTTGCAGTTGAAGGCAAGTGTTTCACTCGCTGAGCTACCTCTCTAGTTTCCAAATGGAAACATTGTTGCCACCGTTGATGCATCAAAGACAAGGCTTAAGCTTTGCCCAAGGCAATACAGGTCCCAAGTCAAATTAAACAGCCCTGATCTCTGGATGCCATATTCATTATGATCCCCTATATACTCACACACTTTCCCCTTTTCATTAAAGCTGTAGCAGGTCACAAATAACTTTACTTAGAATAGTGTAGCCCATCAAGATTAGGTATGGGTCGTATTCCTTCCCTCAGTATCCCAGGCAACTCAGGAGTGCTGGCACTTTTTTCATAGTTCACGCAATAGAAACTTTGGCCTTAAATTTCTCCTGCCTGGGTCTGTTTGTTTCTACGTCCTGTATTCTCATTCAAATTGTTTTGTCACTAGAAGGCTGATGTTAGGGAGACATAAATAGCTTGGAAGTGCACACCCCTAACTGTAAAACCTACTCTCCTCCTTCTTCCTAGGTACATGGGACTCTTCCAAGCTTGTTTCTTCACCTTTGAAGTGGATACAGATTTAGTATCATTTCATGGAGATGTCATGGTTTCCAGTGGTGGTAGCAAGACCACAAGCAACCATAATCTCATAGGTGCACACAGAGTTAGGACTGGTGTGCAGTAGTCCCCTCCTCCTGGTGCACATAGAGTTAGGAGTAGTGTGTAGTGGTTCCTCCTCCCACCTTTATGTGGGGTCTGAGGATGAAACTCAGCTCACCAGGCCTGTGAAGCAACAGCCTTTACCTGCTGAACCAACTTGCCAGCCCCCCACATTTTATTTTAAGACAGGGTGTTAGTTGTTCATCTGGCTTTGAATACCTTTTGTATACCAAGGTGGTCTTGAACTTGGCATCTTTCTGCTTCAGCTTCCTGAGTAGTGTAGGCCACTGTATAGAATGTGTACCATACAGATAGAATGCAGAGGAGAATGTAAGATGGGCTCAGTGGTCCAGGTTTAGAGTGCCATTACTAGATTATAGAAATCTAGTAAAAGAATTGCAATGTGATGAGTTTTACATTCAAGACCTTAGTGTATTATATGCCTGTCCGTGCTTTACATATGCACATGTTTGTGTGTGTGTGTGTATGTATATATGTGTGTGTGTATGTATATATGTGTGTGTTCATGTGTATATGCATGTGTGTATGTATACATGATGCATATGGAGGCTGGAAGTCAACTTCTAGTGTCTTCCTCAATTGTTTTCTTCCTTATTTTTTTGGCATAGGGTCTCTGACTGAATGTAAAACAAATTTGTTTTACTAGACCCTCTGTCCAAAGAGCTCCAGAGACCCATTCAGCTCCACCTTCCCAGAGCTAAGATTATAGCACATGCTGTGTGACCTGACTTTTATGCAGATTTTAGGGATTCAAACGTAGGTCCTCATTCTTGCATAGCAAGTGCTGTTATCAACTGAACCACCTCCCCAGTTCTTTACTATCTTTACACGTACATCCCCTTTTATTAAAGGCTATCTCCACAGCAAGCTCCCACTGTTCCTGGTGATCAGATGTTAGCAATCCACTGGAACTCACAAACACATGCTAGCATTTCATCATGGACCCTACACCAAGCTGAATCAACACACACACACACACACACACACACTCACACACACTCACACACACACTCATAGACAAGAGCTCTGGACTCCAAATTTCTCAACAGACAAATGGCAGAGCCAATCTCATACACCTCTTAAGAGGGCACCGAGAAAAGGGCATGGAAGTACACAGAAGATAAGCATGCAGTAATGTGAATAGCTGCGTGCCAGGTAAATGCTCCAGGCTGCTATATGAAATGTATTTTTACTGTTACTGTTGTTGAAAAGGATTTTCCCCTCTTTCAAAAGTGAGTAAAATTATTCCAAGTTTTATATTTTATTTTATCATTCAATGGGGAGTGGCTGCCACCTACTTAAGAAGGCAGTAACCCTATCTCCTCATAGCCAGCCTAGGAGAGCAGTTCAGAGGCATTTTGTGAACAGTTTAGGCAATGTTAAAATGTTGGGGAAAGCAGAAGGGCAAGGCGGAGTAGAAAAGCCAGCTTATAGCCTAAAACTCAGTATTAAAAAAAAAAGAAACATTGAATTATCAGAAGGAAAAGCAAATCCCCCATTGGGGTGTTCTGTCTGCCAAGGATTTCATTTTGGAACTGCATTGAGATCCATGCATCTCCCTTCAATCATATCCTCATGGAAACTGGGGCAGTCCGAGGTCTGTAAGGAAGGTGTGCACAATTTCAACCAGAGAAGCCATGTGAAATACCTCCTACCCCCAGATGCTTTTCTGTCACCTTCAAAACAGAAGTGCTTTTCTGAAGAGAAGTTTTACTTTGGGAAAAATTTTGTCTTCCATACCAAGGGCAGTCCAGAGATGTAAGAGCAATACAAAACCAAGGGGATCCATCCCAAGGCTTAGAATCTGTCCTCCATAAGGTCTTGCATTTGAAGGTGGATGTTGTGTATATCCCCTATATAAGAATAGGTATCTCTAACCAGCATGCTCACACCAAATGTTGCTGGAACCCACAGGCAACGTTTTGTGGACATTGAATTACCAATTTTCTCCTTACTATTTGTTCTGGTGAGCCAGTGATCAATGGTAATCTTTGAATAGGGCTATAGTATTGACTAAATCAGAAAGTGTTTGGCATACAAACATGTGGACTTGAGTTTGGATTCCCAGAACCCACATAAGAACACAGATGTGGCGGCACATACCTATAATTACAGGGTTGTAGGGGAGATGGAAACAGGATAATTCCTGGTGCTTATTGGCCAAATTGTTGAGTTCCAGATTTAGTGAGAGACCTTGTCCCAATCAATAAGTAGCTGTGACTGGAAAAGACACCAGATGTTGACTTTTGGCCTCTATACACACAACACACATACATTCACACACACAAACACATGCAAATAATCTTTGAATGAGTGAGTTCATGAGCAGTCAACTACAGCTGGGAGATAGTAGGCATAGAAAGATGTTATGACAGGGAGCCAAAACTTCCCACGGAGGCTCATGTGCTTGAGCAGTTGGTCCCATCCAGTGATGCAGTTTTGGGAGTTTGTAGAACCTTTGGGAAGTAGAGCGTTGCTGGAGGAAGTAGCCCAACCCTACTTCCAAGCCTCTGTTTGCAGCCTGTATTGATAGAATAAGAACAGGAGACAGTACCCATGTTTCTACCACAACAGTGCTCTCCGCCTCTGTACCTCCCCCATCATGATGGATGGTGTGCTCAAACTGTGAACCAAAATAAAGGCTCTCATCTTGACATTGCTTCATGTCAACTTTTTGGCAACAGAGATGAGAACAGTAGCCAGTACAAGGGGTGGATTTACAGCTCCTTAGACAAGTGGCTGGGTTCAGAGGACCTAATGCCAGTATGTTTACAAGTCCAGACAATAAAAATCTCATCATTACTGGCCTAGAGTATGTAGATTTGGTTTTTGAAATGTAGGTGCACACCACTCCGAAGGATTTAATAATTGCCTTTCTTTTGTGTTTGTTTGATTTTGTTTGTTTATTTTTGGTATGGGGCCTCATAGAGCCCAAGCTGGCTTTGACCTAGCTATGTAGCTAAAAATGACCTTGACTTTTGGTGTGCCTGCCTCCACCTCCCCACTGCAGGGTTGACAGGTGTATATCACCACATCGGGTTTATGTCATCCAGAACTCAGGCCTTTGATGAAACTAAAGAACTTGATGAGCACTGTACCAACTGTCCCATCCCATGTCCTAGGACCATTATGTAAAAGTATTCTCCTTGGACCCATGGGTTATGAATGCATAGCTTGAGGGTAGAGGCCAGGAGTCCACTGTTTCAGCCAGCAATTCCAGGTGACATAGGTGTTGGACAGGCTACACCCAAAGTCAAACTGAGGCAGACCAGGTCATCCCTTCACCAGTTGCTAGCTGTGGGAAAACCTGTTCTCCATCTAGACCAAAAAACTCGTGTCATGCTTAAGGTCACCAGAGACCACCTACCAAGGGATTTCTCTCATCCAACTGATACCAATCCTTGAGTTTTTGGGCCTTGACTTGCAGCAGAACCAAATAATCCAGGGCCTTGATTTATCATGTGAGGATGTATGCGTTCTGTTCCAGCATGACACAGTGAGAAATGGGTATGAGCCAGGCTTCAACTCAAGCATTCTCCTCAGGAGACCTAATTGATGTCCAACATACTGCCGTGTTGTTGACCTCCTATGTGATCAGTAACCTCAGTGAAATAGAAACCATTGGTTACAGAGATACAGAGAAGGTAAGTGGTTCATTCATGATCCTTTAGCACCATCCTTTCTGCTCAACTCCTCCCACTCTTTTCTTCCCACTAAAGGTGTGTATGGTGTAAACAGCTAATGGAAGATCACAGGGGCATTAGAAGTTTCTCTTTTTTTTTCTCATCTTTCTTCTGTTCCTTCTCCTTCTCTTTCTTTTCCTCTTCCTCATCCTCTCTGTTTTTCCTCTGCTTTCTCCCCCTCATCTTCCTCTTTCTTTCCCTCCTGTTCTTCTGGGTTTTTTATTTGTTTTTTCAACTGTTCTTGGTTATGTGTGTGTATCTGGGCATGTAAGCGGAGGTGTCATCAGAGGCAAACAGCATCAGTTCACTCTAGAACTGGAGTTACAAGTGGTTATGAGCCATCCAACATGGATGCTTGGATCTGAGATAAGATCTTTATGTATTGTGAATGTCCCACCCCCAGTCATCTCTCCAGATCCTTTATTTTTTGTGTTTATGACAGGCCCTTACACTGTAGCCCAGGAATGGCCTGGAACTTACTATCTAGGCCCTGTTGGCTTCAGTTCACACCAGTGTGCCAGCTTCAGCATCCCAAATGTCATCCAATCAGCATCCCATCGTGCATGGCAGGACCTAGTCCTTCACAGCACCATAGGTTTGTCTGAACTTCAGTGCACACATGATGGTGGAGCACCTAAATCGATGACTTTCTCTGGGGATGCTTCCTTTATCTCCTCTGGCTGAGCTGTCAATCCAATGTCCTTCAATCACGGTGCATTTGTTTCTTGGTTATATGGCTTATTATCTTTCCACTTTATAGAACCAGGGATTCCCAAAGGACTCAGAATGCATAATTTCATTCTCACACCAAGCAAAGGCAAATGTTTCTAACAAAGCAAACAGGTGTTTTTTAATGGTAAGCATGTGCAGTGTACTATAGACATGTGCAGTATCATAGAACATGTAGAGCTATGACCTACAGGACAGATCGAATCCACTGTATGCTTTTATTAATAAAGCTTTATTGGAATGCAGACTGGGTCACAGTTCATCTCTCTACATATTGCCAATGGCTGCAATAATGTTTATAGGTTACAGAATAGCTCACAGAGCAAAACTATTAACCATGAGGCTGAAGAAGGAGGTACAAACATGTCTGTGTCATTAGTCAGCCTCTTAGCACATCTGTTTTCCAACATGCAGTGCACTGGCTTCTCTCCACACTGCACTGCAGAAGAAATAAGCCCTTCGAAATGGGATTTGCAGCTTGAAAGCATGTCAAATCATGTTATGTTGAAGAAACTCTATACTTCACATGACAATATTTTTTGCCTTATTTATGTGAATAAACCTATTGCATTTCACAGAGTTAGTAACAGTGCTTTATGGTGTATGTTGGGGGAGGAACAATTTTGGGACAAAACTCTCGGAACACGTGCTTCTCAGAATCACTCATAAAGAATGAGAGGAAATCAGTCAGGAAAACCCTAGATCTTCACCGAGTTTAGCTACATTTTTAAACTCATCTCCAAGTTCTATAACTGAATTGTGCTTTTGGCAGTTTTCTCAGTCTTAGAAAATTACCATAATGTATAGAATTAACATTTGGTTCATTTAAATCTTGCATAATACATTAGGGTAAAATCTTTGAGTTAGGTGCAATTGAGAATTCAAAATAAAACATTTTTTAAAATGGAGGCTTGAGGGAGTTTGGAGTTTTGAGTCCTCCAGGGGGATTAAAGCTAGCAGGATATTTGGACAGATACCTGCAGAGGAGATAGCTGCAAGAGAGTCACTGCTGAGGACAGCAGATACACAGACCTGGAGGTATCTACTGGCTCTTTTACCTGGAGCTGGCTGATCTGGAGAACCCAAAGGCTTGTCATTAGGATTCCAGAAAGCAGAAGCAAGCTTCTGTGAAGAATGCTACTCCTTCAGCTAGGTGTGGGAGTAGTTGACAATGACATAGAGGCTACTGAATAGCAACTCAGTATCAGACACTGTCCTATTGATGCCAGCTGTCAATGGTCAGAACTGTAATAACCACATAATCATTTAGTATACCTTCTAGCAGAAGTCCTATTTTGACTGCTTTGTGTATGGCATAGAAAGCCTAAGCTTTAGAGTCCAGAGAGTTGGAGTAAAGTCATTTTTATTATGGGTCTCATAACTGTCACTCTTGCTTCTGATAAGCAGCACTCCCTCAACTGTTCCATGTTCTCAACAGACACATCTTGAATGGTTGATACATGAGGCTATGTAGTGAGCTCTTGTCTCTCTGTAAGACAAACATGCTTTCTTGCCTCTGAATGTCTTTGGGGTCACCTCAGCTATGTCATTGTGCTTCCCCTAAGACCTTACACTGAAAACCCATACCCCCTATGTGATATTTGCGGATTGCAGATTGGATTTGGGGGAAGTAATTAGGTTGAATGGGGTCATGACAGTGGAGACCCCCCCCATGATAGAATTAATGCTTTCCTAAGAAAAGAGGTAGAATAAAGCTATTCTCCCTTTGACACAGTAGGACATAGCAAGAAAGCATCAAACTATAAGCCTTGGTGTTATAGGTCCAGTTTCCCAAACAATGAGACATAAGTGCATATTGTGGCCCATTGGTGGCATTTTGTTTCAGCACCCAGAGAAGATTAATACAGTCATCCATGAT
This sequence comes from Lophiomys imhausi, assembly GCA_907164525.1. Lineage (NCBI taxonomy): Eukaryota > Metazoa > Chordata > Mammalia > Rodentia > Muridae > Lophiomys > Lophiomys imhausi. Next base: position 7,414,276 of record CAJQZJ010031764.1, read on the forward strand.
GTGCAACCCCTGATGCCTTTCCTGTTCTTCCTACCTTTCCAAAGGATGAAAAGAGCGAAATAATCTGGGGTCAGTCCTTCTCAGGCCTCCTCCCTCCTTTCTGAGCAATCCCATCATTTGAGTTGAGTATGGCATTTATGTGAGCTAGGAGAAATGTGATGTGTTTCTTAAGTCTGCCTTTCCCAGATACAGAATTGTCCCTTCCAAACCATGAATGAGGTATTAACTATATCCAAAGCTGTATGATTAACTTATTTGTTTGCCTATAGAGCTAAAATGAAAAAAGGCAGGAAGCTGGGAGACTGTACAGCCCAGTTTTGAATTGGGATTGAGAGAAAACCAGAGATGTGAGTTTTAATTCATATCCCCTGACATGTTATTATTCCTTTAATGGAAAATAACTTTTTGCAGTCTCTTTCCATTTTAAATGGAGAATTCCAACATTGTTTAATGTGGGGTAGGAAGTCAATTGGATGCACATGATGTTCCAACTCCTCCCTCCTGCCATCCTTAGTCCTTTGTATGCATTCAATATGGTTACAGTTTTGCTTAGAACATATATATTTTCCCCCTGAACTTTTTTCAATTGCTTTTTTATCAGGTTTACAAATCAAATCAAATAGGTATATTGCGGAGCTCTGTGATATTATTTTTCGAGTTTATAGCACACTGCATTGAATTATGCCAGCCTGTGCTCAAGCCTTGCTTCTCTCTGCAGAAAGAGCAGCCACAGGCTGTGTAAATTCACCCAGCACCCAGCATCACTAGCTAAATCAAGACCTGCTACTCAGGCTGGTAGAAGAGACAAGGAAAGTGTTTGTTACACAAATCAATTTGGTCCAAAATACATCACATTGGGCAGTCAACCATTGCTGAAGTAATATTGTCAGCTTAATCAAATCGGGCCTCCAAGACTCTCCCAAGTTTCCCCTTTTCTAAGAAGCAACTTGATTAGTTAAAGGGTGAAAAGCAGGGACTATTCAGAAGCAGTTTATTTGTTAGTGTGAAGTGTGTTGTATAGAGATGGGAGGAAGCTGGCAGGAGAGAAAAGATGCTGTGCATTCACCAATCTACTGGAGGGAAAAAACATGTGCTATTCCTGTCCTCTTGAGGGCATTGGGTTTCCATGCTGTGAAGACAGAAGTCAGGAAACATGTGCAAAGAGTTTGATTGATGTAAAGAGATTGACTGCAATGACTCAGGAAAGACATATACTGGTAGCCTATGTGCCAAGAGAAGGGATTCAAAACTACATTAGGTATTAGATAGGATGCTTGCCTTAAAGATATTCACATCTACCAAGATAGCTTGATATTAAAATGCTCAAGCTTGGGGTCCAGAGAGATGACTCAGCAGTTAAGAACGTGTGCTGCTCTTTAAGAAGACTAGGGTTTGCTTTCCAGCATCCATATTAGATAATTCACAATCACCTATAATTCCAATTCCAGGGGATCTGGTTCTCTCCTCTGGCCTCCTTAAATACCTGTGTGCATGTCCATGTACACACACATAGACTCACTCACAAACACACAAATGAATAATAAAATAAATCTTTAATAGTAAAAAAGAAGAGGCTGAAGAGATGCCTCAGTAGTTAAGAGCCTGTATATTATATTCTTCCAGGTTCAATTCTCAGCACCCACAAAGACAGCTCACAACTATCTTTAACTCCAGTTCTGAAGGATCTTGTACTCTCTCACAGATATACATTTGGACAAAACTTAAATGCACATACAAATAAATAAATCTTTTATTTTAAGTAAAAAAGAAAAGGGACATTTTTATAAAGAAAAACTAAAAATAATTATGACTTATAAGACTCAGGAGAAAACCCTAGAGGCTCACAGGAGCAACCTGAGTGTGTTCCAGGCTTGGTAGTTATGTAAGCACAGATCTTAACCTGACTCCAGCACTGACCTCAAGGACAGAAATTAGAGATGTGGTGAATCTTTACTCCTTTGTGGGTGCTTTGTAGTTGTCTTCTGTCCCGTCCTTAGACAACATCTCCACCTTCTCCTTGAGTGCTTGTGACAGAGCAAAAGCCATCCAGTTTATGGAATCAGACATCCTGCTGTGTCCTAGCTGTGTGCCTAGACCCAATGTCTCTTCTCTGAGTTTCAGATTCCCAAGTTGTTTCTGATTCCATGAGGTGAGGCATGAGCACCTCTTTTTATGATCTCTGCCTCATGGTATCTGAGCAGTATTTTCAATTCCCCCAGTCTCTTTAGCTACTTCCCACATTTTCTTAAAAACCAACACTAGATGGTAGTAGCTTTAACATGATTGACAGTCAGCAGCCATTTGTCTCAGACTGGATGGGGCAAAAGCAAATGACCTTCCTCTGTTACTGTTATACTGGCATCTAGGTATCTTCTAGGAAGCTTGAAAACTTTCTGAACTTTTGTGCAGAATATTGGGATATACATGCCCACCCCTGCCCCCAGAACATACACCCTATGCAGTGGGTATGAAGCCTCAATGTGTCCAAGAATACAGAAGTGGGTTAAAAAACACATGTTTATGGGATGATAGAAATACTAAAAATAACAGTAGTCATGACCCCAGCAAGAGTCACAGATAGTATAGGCTCAGGAGACACAGGCTCTGTATGTGATGGATATTATCCTCAGTCCTCATTCTTTAAAAGATGGCAGACTTGCTGACTCTAAAGTATCTAAGTAACCTGTTTTGAGACTACAGGTCAAACTTTCAAAGGAACCCATACCTCTGCATACCCCTGAATATCTTTCACATTACTTGAAGCGCTGATGTGAACTTGACTTGATCATATTTCTTGTTGCAGAGCACTGACTCATCCTCATCCTAGGGACTTATCTTTCTCCTTCTCTCTTCATCTCTCTCTACTTTGCCTCCCTTGATTCCTTCATGATGACTTACAAAAACAAGATATCTGATGGAAATTTCTGGAATGTTGGACATGCCATACGCCTATGCTTTGTCAAGTAGGCGATGCTGGTTTTAAGCTTTCTTTGTAGCAAACACTGCCTCTGGTGAACGTCAGTCACAGGGATGACATTTTTCTCTAGAGCCTTTACATTTTCCAGTTCCTTAGTTCTTGGGCTCCTGTCCTCCCTCCATCATCAGGCCCAATGTGACAGGTAGATTTCTTCTCACACCCCATCACCAGTCACTAGCTTTCCTGTCACCTACTTCTAGAGACCTTTGAAAGGATCTCAGCACTGGCCTCCCCATGAATCTGGCATAATAGAATTCATGATCAGGTGATAAGTGACTTCAATTCTTTCCATACAATTCCCACTTCTTTGTCTTGCAAAGCAACTTTTTCACAGCTTCTAGATATTAGAATGGCATTAAGGAATCCTTTTCCCATTGCCTTTGAGCTCTTAAAAGTGCCCGATTATGACTGATCAAATAGATTTTTTTTCACTTAATTCAACTTTATCTTAAACAGAAGAACTGACCCTTGATTCAGTCATTGGGAACTTTTGAACTGTAAGTGGAAAAGCTGGATATTCAATTCTCACCTTTATTTGAACCTTAAATATAGATCAAGGATTCCCAATGAGAAATCAATGTGCCCTGCTGAGATTAGAGCCCATAAGTGTATAAAACTTGGTGCAGAGAAAATAATGTAAATGCCCTTTGCACTGATGATCTGTCACAATACAATGCTTTTTAAATAGAGTAAAAATGAATATATGCCTAAGATTGATTTCATATTTTGATTCGCTCTTGAGAACATGTGACTTCCAGACATTATAAAACTATATCTGCTATTCATAGTCTATTTCGTTTTTATTCAGGGCTGCCCAAGTGTGCTTCCTCAGCACCCTTGAGCTATATCTAGTACTGGGTTATGCATTCATGTACTTTTTAAGTCCTACCAAATATAACTCGGTTCTTTTTTTATTATTTATTTATTTTTTAAAATACTTTATTTTTTTTTCTTCAAGTTACATCTCAGTCACAAACCCTTCCCTATTCCCCCTTCCTATCCCGCCCTTCCACCCTCTTCCCCCCAGCAGCTTCCCCTTTCAGTCCAACAGATGGTTCCTTCTCTTATAACAGTAAATACTATACAAAACAACAGATATAAATATGCCACATTTATGAGAGTTAAATGGCCCAGTATACCTTCCCAATGTCCAGTTTATACATATTTGGCCCCTGACTTTAACATTCTACTATCTAACCATCTCCATGAGTTTAAAGGTCTATATCTGACTCAACATTCATACTAACTTGCAACACAATTTTAAGAGTATCTTCTTAGATCTATAACACCCTCTTGATTCCTAAACAACTCAAAATTTAACTATGATACTCTAGCTGTCTATTCTTCAACCACCTCAGAGACCTGAGAGGGATAAATATATCTGCTTATATAGGAAGTGCAGGGCCTGCAGCTTCCAAAACTAAGAAATGACATACCAGTGACTGCCTGGACAGTTCCCATTTTCTCTCCATACATTCCTGCATCATTCTTCAGCCTTTGGGTCCTGTTTCTCTGACAGACATTTGTTGTAGAGCAGGGATTATGAAGGACTTACCTACCCTGTCTTGACAGAGCTAGGCTGTCGACTTCCCTGCTACCAAGTTTTGTCCTTTTTGGACAGCAGTCTGTCTGCAGTTGGAGCAAGGAGTTTTTTCATGCCAAGAGATAGGCTTGACACTAATTCAACCATCTCACACTGGAGATTCTTCGATGCTTATCTTCTACTTGGAGTAGAATAGGGGGTGCTGTCAGGAGCTGATATGTCTCGATATCAATAAAAAAGAAAATCTTAATTTAAGATAACATCTTTGAATGCCATATTCTGCAGATCTCTAGGGGTTTTTGAAGATGCCCTATTCATCTCTTGTATTTAGATAAGCAAATGTTGCTTGTCTCTTAACAACTTGATTACTGAGTAGTTTAGAGAATATCTGTGATAGACTGTCATAGTAGCTAACAAAGTGACATGTTTGCATGACTAGGAGTTTGTTTTACTTAACTATCCTAAACAGTTTTAGACGGTTGTTATCAAAAGGCCAGAGCTTCACATTTTATTTTTAAATATCTCTAGGTATGATACCATTAGGAAGCGTTACCTTTAATTTTGTATCAATATACAAAGATCTATTCCATTGTGGTTAAATATACTCTTTTTTTTTTTTACTTTATTTTTTATTTCTTCAAGTTACATCTCAATTGAAATCCCCTCCCTACCCCGCCTCCAGTCCCACCCTCCCACCCTCTTCCGCCTCAACCCACCCATCCCCTTCCTTTTTTTTTTAAGTTTAGGATATATCTTTTCCCCCCAACAGCTCCCCCTTTCAGTCCAACAAATGGCTCTTACTCTTATAATAATAAATACAATACAAAACAACAGAGGTAATTAGGCCAAAATTATGAGAGTTATATGGCTTGCCATACAATCCCAATGTCCAGTCTATATGTATTTGGCACCTGACTTCAACATTCTACTGTCGATCTATCTCCATGAGTTTAAAGTTCTATATCCAACTCAACTTTCATCACAATTTAAAAGGCATAGTGAGATTCTGCCCAAGAAACAAAACAAAAAATTTTTACACATATGTAAAAATGAAATAATATTTAATGAAACAAATAAAAAAATCCTGAATTCAAAAAAAAAAAGCATCTTCTTAGAACACCCTCTTGATTCCCAAACAACTCAAAATTTAACTATGAGACTCTAGCTATCTATTCTTCAACCACCTCAGAGACCTGAGAGGGACAAATATATCTGATTATATAGGAAGTGCAGGGCTGTAGCTTCCCAAACTAAGAAATGACATACCAGTGGCTGCCTGGACAGCTCCCATTTTCTCTCCATACATTACAGCATCAATCTTCAGTCATTTGGCCCCATTTCTCTGACAGACATTGATTGTAGAGCAGGGGTTATGAAGGACTCGCCTACCCTGTCTTGGCAGAGCTAGGCTGTCGACTTACCTGCTTCCAAGTTTTGTCCTTTTTGGACAGCAGTCTGTCTACAGTTGAAGCAAGGGGTTTTTCCTACCCTGTCTTGGCAGAGTTAGGCTGTCGACTTCCCCGCTACCAAGTTTTGTCCTTTTTGGACAGCAGTCTGTCTGCAGTTGGTGCAAGGGGTTTTTTCATGCCAAGAGAAAGGCTTGCCACCAATTCAACCATCTTACAGTGGAGGTTCTTCGATGCTTATCCTCTACTTGGAGTAGAATAGGGTTGCCGTCAGGCGCTGATATGTCTCGATATAAAAAAAAAATCTTGATTTAAGATAACATCTTTGAATGCCATATTCTGCAGATCTCAAGGGGTTTTTGAAGATGCCCTATCCATCTCTTGTATTTAGATAAGCAAATGTTGCTTGTCTCTTAGCAACTTGATTACTGGGTAGTTTAGAGAATATCTGTGATAGACTGTCATAGTAGCCAACAAAGAGACATGTTTGCATGACTAGGAGTTTGTTTTAACTATCCTAGACCGTTTTAGACGGTTGGTATCAAGAGGTCAGAGCTTCACATTTTATTTTTAAGTATCTCTAGGTATGATACCATTAGGAAGCATTACCTTTAAATTTGTATCAATATACAAAGATCTATTCAATTGTGGTTAAATATACTCTTAATTATGTATCAATATACCAAGATCAATGCCTATGTAGCCCAATATAATCTTAATATTACGTCCATATGCAAGGGTCAATACCATTGTGGCCAACTATAATCTTAATTTTGTATCAATATACAAAGATCAATACCGATGTAATCCAATACAATCTTATTTTTGCACAATAAACAATGGTCAATACCACTTTAGCCAAATAAACTACTAATTTTGTATCAATATACAAAGGTATAAGGGCATATTCAATAATCTGCCCCTTCTTCTTGGACCTTCCTGTGCTATGTCTATATCTCATTTTTCTCAAGCC
>CAJQZJ010031764.1:7431174-7433674 GCA_907164525.1 Lophiomys imhausi
TTCTTGGACCTTCCTGTGCTATGTCTATATCTCATTTTTCTCAAGCCTATGCAGTCCTACATAGGAGAGGAAGAAGGATACAGAAAAGGAAAAGTAGGAAGTCCCTGGGTCTAACCTCCAAAACCCATTAAACAGGACCATTTATCAGCTTGTAATCTCTTCCCCTACATAACAGAGTTTTCAGTTATCCTTCAAATAACCAAAAAGTAGGGCGGAGAAACACCCTCCCCACCCTCTGGGCATGGGATGTCGCTCTCTTAAAGTGACTTCCTGCTGATTTGGGTCGTAGTAAACCTGTTTGGGGCCCGAACCAAAATGGAAAAATGGTTAAAAATGTTAGTACAATCCTTTTATGTTCAGTCCTTCTGTTCTCAGCTGTTTAGATGACCTAAGGAGTTTGTAGGCAGAAGCTGATCTTGCAGGCTTCACTGAGGTTCCAGCCGGGACATTGTGTAGAGCTGAACGGTCCCAGCGACATTGGATTGCTGTGGTTGCAGGCCCCAGATGGAGACAACTATTGAGGAAGTCTGCCAGGCTGAATCAGCTGGGTCACTCGTCCTCCTTGGTGCCTGATTCTGCTCTCTGCTGAGGTTTCCGCTGTCCAGCCGTCCCTGGGCTCCCCAAATGGACGCTTTGATTCAGGTGCCTCTCCAAATGGGAGTTCCCGAATCCTAGGTTTAGTGGTTTCCGTGTCTGCGAGAGATGGGGGGAGAGCCTTACCCTGGGACTTTTAACAGTCCCTTGGGAGCTGTGAATGTTCCCGGGGGGGCCTAGCCCCTCCGGTTTTTGCACAGTGTCCAATAACTCTGTGTTTTTTATGGCTCTTTTTTCCGGCATTCAAAATGCATCAGTGTAGGTTGCCGCCATCTTGGCCCCCCTATAACTCGGTTCTTGCTTGCTTTCTGATCATTGCCTAGTCCATCTCCTTACCTGGCTGCTGTAATAAAGAGCTCCATTTTCTCTGAATTCTAATTTCCCTTGTAGGTTTACGTCTCCCATGCTTTACTCATTCATCCCCAGGTTTAAGTTATCTGTATTACTCATGAGTCACAGCCAAAAGTCCCCTGGGCTAGCCTGCATCTGGAGCATCTGAAGGGCTTGAGTAACTGGACCAGTACATGATGGAAGTGGTTTTTAACTCAGATGCCTAGCTGCAAACAGCCTTTACCTGATGCTTCTACACCGGTTACTTAGTACCTGTTAGGAGGTACCAGGGATGTTGACGCTACAATGTCTAAGTAACCCACTGAGATAAGACTGGGACAGGGACAGACTCTGAAAGGAGCCAATTTCTATGTGTATTCTCTCAAACAGTCATCCCTGGATTGGTCGATATCAAAATCCAATTTCACTAGGATTAGCTGTGGGTTGCTCAGAGCTATTCATTGAATTAGGAACGATTACAGCGGAGGGAGCCCCACGGTTCTTTATTAAGGTCTTTGTGGAAACACTAAGTGATCTTCAGGAGATTAAAGTGCCAGTGGTGTTTTCTTAGCATTTATAACCTGTGCCAATACCCGGGAAGTTTGTTTATTAAGAGAAATTCTTCAGCCAATAGCCTGCCTCCTGATAAAGTCGTGTTGCAGAAGGCCAACACAGAACCCGGTATGGTAGGTCTTAGCACACTTTCTCAGAACTTCTGCCAATGGCTTCTTAGAGGCCTGCCTCTTGGGGTTAATGGATCTCCATAGGGTCTTTGGGTCTTCCTGTGTGATTAGAAGGCTGTTTCTCAGAGCTGAACATGTCCACGGACCAGAGAAACAGAAAACAAAACTGAAATGAGTGCTGTTGGTTACTGTCAGGGTTGATACAATGTCCCATCTGTCCATCTCTCCCATCTTAGTAAGTTAAGTGGGGCTCATTGTCTCATCCTGAAATGCCCACAGCAGATGAGAAATTATCATTGTATTCACTTTCAGACTAAATTATAGAAGGCTAAAAACCTTTCTAGAAACTGACAAAGGCTTCCCACCCTGACAGAGGAGGTTAAGCATCTCTGTCTGCAAGTGAGTACATAAGGGGAGGTGGGCAGCCTGATCTGATAAAGAGATGATTCTTGTCTCTTCTCTGCTCAGGCAGGAATGTTCTCCTTTCTTTTGCCCCTTGTTGGAGGCTAGCTCATTTGAGAGTCTCCAGGAGCCCGGAGATGGTATTAAAAATTATATAGTCACTCCTGAAAAATAGCCACTAACTGAATACGCAGTTCTGGCTTTAAAGGGAACTAGCGTAGGTTGAAAGGGAAGCCTCTAAATACTTCCATGGACACTACCTCTGTCCACTGTGAGTGGTTGAGACCCTTGTTTGGGAAAAGAGGTCCTTGCAGATGTAATGAAATTAGTGATCTTAAGTCATCCTTTCCTAAAATGTGCTCTAGATCAAATGATTAGTGTCATTGTATGAAGAGAACGCTGGAGTAGATTTGAGTGAAATGCCCAGGCAAGATAGCCATGCGTGTGAGGACAGAAGCAGATGGAGGTCATAAAGCCCCCAGCGAAGAGAT
>CAJQZJ010031764.1:7438674-7467421 GCA_907164525.1 Lophiomys imhausi
TTTATTTGGTCTCAGCTGTGCCGAAGGACAAAGCTTTGACAAGGCTCAGAGAACGAACGTTTTGTGTTTTGAAATGTAATCGCTCTGTAGATCCATGACATCCAAGTAGTGATCCACCCTTAACATTTGACTTAGAACAAAGGTAAGCTGCTTGGAAACTCTTCTAAGAGTTTGTAGAGAGCTACAAATAGGCCAAAAGCAGGAAGAAGAGGCCAGTTCAGATGTCTCATTGTGAACCAAGCTCATATTATTCTCTGCATGAACAGAAAGCCCTGGTTCATTACTCAGGGACTCCATGATTTGGGGGGTAGGGGGACCTTGGGCCTTTTATATCTTTAACACGCATGGTGCTTATCAAGTATGCATGTGACACAGAAGCAGGGCAGGCATCCTAATATTCAAGATGCCCAGGCTTGAATCCTGACATTTCAGAGGAAAAGGTCAACTTTTGCACTTTTATCGCTCTCTCATTTGGTAATAACCCTGAGTTAAGCCCTCTAACTCTTGCAGAACGAAGATACCCTCGGGCACTCTCAGGTCAAGGATGACTTTGAAAAGTGCAGAGCATTCGACATTAGAGTCGAGGTTAAGTGTGTGCAAAGCAATGGGACCCAGCTTGACTGATGGGTAGCTGGAGGAATTATATTCTCTTTGCCGTGTCAAGCCAGGGGGATGTCTTGCTCTTCAGTCTATCTTTACCCATCAAGTGTCACTGTGATGTTGGCTTTGAACTAGATTCTCTTAATGACCATTCTCACGATCTTTCATGGTGACATGCAAGGCAGCCACCCCCAGCTTCTCACCCTTAAGGGTCTATTTTCTTCCATGCAATTTTGATTATCTTGAACTTTTTTACCTGAGGCTACAGGGCTAGGTTGGAGATGTAGTCAAAAATACTGGCATCTGTGGGCTGGAGAGATGGCTCAGAGGTTAAGAGCACTGGCTGTTCTTCCAAAGGTCCTGAGTTCAATTCCCAGCAACCACATGGTGGCTCACAACCATCTACATTGAGATCTGCTGCCCGGGCATATATGTAGAGCAAATACTGTATACACAATAAATAAATAAATAAATAAACAAATAAATTAAAAAAAAAATACTGGCATCTGGAAGTCACACAAAGGAGGTGCAGCCTATGTTTAATATTTGAATCCCTCTGTCCTTTAGGGTTAGAGCAGATGGCCCAGAGAAAGAACTTGTCCTGTGACATGCTACCTGGAATTAAACCAAGATTGAAGTCCATTTGTTTCAAAAACACTGATTTTCTTTTTTCTTCTTCTTTTGAGTCAAAATTTTCACGCAGCCAGCTAACAAGATGTTGATTCGATATGATGATAGATATACCCTTAGCATCTGTCAGTTAAGGGAGTGCAATACACATCATGAACAGTGAAATTAATTCTTCTGATCACAAACAACATCTGTGTCTATGTTAAAGAGTGTGTGTGGATTTTGTGTGGTGTGGGTTACATCTATTAAAATCATTGGGCCATATGGATTCATGGACCACTTGCAGTAACTTGGGAGTCCTCTTTGGTTTTTACAACTACTATTTTAAAGAAATGGAATTTTCCTAAGATGAACATTGGTGGTCACAAAACCATTCTATAACATGATACATTTAGCAGCATGAATCATACTGAGAGGCATCTGGAACATTCTGCTTGGCTCCCCATGGTGGAGTTTAGGGGATTCAACAGTTTTTCTCTTTCAGATCTTAGTTACTGTAAGCAACCATATTTTCGTCTCACTTAGCTACCTCTCAAGTTCTTTGGCTGTGAGACAGTGTCTGTCTTTTCATGCTATCTCCTGTCTTCTGTCTCCTTGCTTGGGCAGGGATTAAATGAGGATAGTTACAGAGAAAAACAGAAAGGTCTTAGTGCCTCCTGCCCTCTTTGACTCTATTGTTCAAACGAAGCACAGAAATTTCAATGTCAAAGGCATAAAAAGTACCCTCTTCTTTCTAGTTGCCTGAAACTTGGCAGTATCTGTCTTCTCCAAGAGCAGAAACTTCCCCCAAGCATTACACAGCGGTGACTTGCCTAATGGTTGCGATAGGTATCTCGTGTTTTAGTTTCTGCTTTCTGTACCTCTCCAGCAAGATCTTCACAGTAGTTCCTTGTCTTTGTCGTATACCTCCCGTTCTTCACGTTCATCTTTCTCGGGGGCGGGGGAGGGACTTCTTCCAAGGCGAGCCTTCAGTAGTTCCTTGTCTTTGTCGTATACCTCCCGTTCTTCACGTTCATCTTTCTCGGGGGCAGGGGAGGGACTTCTTCCAAGGCTAACCTTCAGTTGTACTTCACGTTACATTTCTTTGTATGCCGTCTTCTCAGGTGTTGTATTCACTCCTTGGGTGAGAAGTATGTGCTACAATATTCAAAACAGTAGCTAGAGTCCTTTCAAATCAGTGGGAGAATGAAAAAGTTATTGATCTCCATCCTGGCTGTGTGGCTCTTGAGGTCTGTGGGGGCTCTGTGGATAATATTCTCATCCCTTCCCACTGGGGCTCTCTCGTTTTGTTCTGTTTTATTTTGTTGGTTTTGGACACAAGCTCTCACTATGCAGCCAAAAACCGACTTCAAACTTGCAGAGTAGCACAGGCTGCCCCCCTGCCTCAGATTCTCCATCTACCTGCTTCATCCTCCAAAATGGTGGGGATGCTAGTATCCAACAGCATATCTGAACTTTTTTCTTGCCCATGTTCAGAGAGTGCTCAATACGTATATTTTATTTACATCTTCTGGTAAGCACTTGGGGAATTTACTTCCTTGACCTTAGAGAAGGTTGTGCCATTGTTTATCCCCCAGTTTTATATGTGTAGCTCAAAGACAACCATGATTGGAGGCATCAATATTTCCATTTCAAAGTTCTACACTTGAGTTCTTGGTCTCAGAAAAAGAACTATGTGGGTTATAACCAAATTAATTATAATGTATCACTCTTGAGTGAAAAATACTTAATGTAAGTTAATGTTTTAAAATTGAAATATTTCTGGATTTGAGATGAGAGTAGATTATGATCCACCCAGAACCCTGGTACAACACATAGCATCACAAATTTGTTTTTCATAAAACGTGATCAGTTGGTAGTCTTCAATTTTTAGCATTCCCTTGATGCCACAGCCTCTGGGTTTTGTTGTCAACATCAAGGTACTCCATGAACTAGAGAGATGGCTCAGTTAGTAAAGTGATTGGGATGCAGATACATAGACCTATGTTCAATTCTCACTACCCATGTAGAAATAATCACAGGTGGTGATCCATGCATATAATCCTAGCACTGTAGTGGGACAGGAGGATTCCCTGGGGCTTGCTGGCCTGCCAGCCTAGCCTACTTAGCAAGCTCCAAGTCAGTGAGAGATCCTGTCTCACAAAACAAAGTGATGTTGCTTGGGGAAGAACACCTGAGGTTGTTGTCTAACCGCCACACATATACATGTGTGTGCAGCTGCACAAACACATGCATCTGTATACACATAGAAGCACATATGTACACATACAATAAATAAAGACACTTTGGATAGGAAAGTGATCTATTCAACTCTGTCTTTAGCCATAAAAAACAAAACACATGACTCTTTACATGTGAAAAAGAACTTGGATAATGCCTTCGTATGGATACAGTACAGATGGACTTTCTCCCACCTTTCATGTTAATGCAGCATTCCACGAAACAGGGCATTAACAATATAAAGTCATTTTGTGGACATGTCACAGTGCCTGCTTTTCTATACTGAAACCACCTTAACAAAAACTCCACAGAAGAACACACACCATTGATTGTCCAGTCCCAGTCAGTCCTGAAAACATGCAAACAGGTAGGACTATAGGAACTCAATAGGCTATATTTAGTATAGACATATACATGTATGCATGCAATAACAGTAAAAAGAGGGGTTTGAGTTTGAAGGAGAGTGGGGAAGGGCATATGACGTGGTTTAGAAGGAGAAAAAGAGAGGGAGAAATGTAATTAAATTATAATCTCAAAAGTTTAAACAAATTTTTTAAAGCGCCTGAATGAAGCCTCTCTTTAGTCTAATTGCACACACTGAACTAACCTTTACTTTTGGGTTTTATGCTGTAGCTGGTGAACATCCTTCACAGGTTTTGTTTTGTTTTGTTTCTTTTTTTTTGTGAAGTAGTATTTGATCTAAGGATGTCTAAAACTTCTCAGTACATATTTGCCCAAGCACACCTAGATGGGCTTCTGCGTTGTGATCCTGATACAGCCGTTGAGATGCCTCAGATGGGTCCAAGATGCTGTGGCTGCTCCCGAGCATTGTCGTTGAGCAAACAAATGCTGAGTATGTCTGCAAACGAGTCACGTCTATTTAAATTGAAGATGTGCCAGCTGTGTTGGCATCATTAGTACCAAACTTCTCAATTAAACTGTTGATACTATAAATATAGTGCACAACTCTCTCAGAAAATATGGGCTTGCTTCAGCATTCTTCTTACAGCTTGTTTCACTGGCTTCCAGAACCATCCTCCAGTACCACCTGCCAAGGAAGCAGACATTGGAGATCATTCCAGGGCATGTGGTGTCATTGTTTCATTTAGGGAATGGCACACGCCAAGATGGCTTTCTGATCAGTTTGTCTCATCCACTTCTTATTTTAAGGGAAGTGTTTTGTGTAGACTGCTTAGAGAGTGTTCCACGGGTGACATTTGCTCCATGGTGCTGGAAGATGTCTTTTTCAGCCTTCTCTTTCCATAAATATATGTGCTTCTAGGCTCTGATGCCTGAAATAACTGTGAAAGTATCTGTGGGAATGGAATATTCTCCAGCAGTTGTTCTCTTGACGGCTTACACAGTGGAAGATTCGTTACCATGGAACTTGGTTCACCTCTGAATGGCCAGTTCTTCATTTGCCACATTGGGAAGTTTTCTTTGGCTGTTTTTAGTGAGTTTTTTTTTTTCTCTCTCCCTAAAAATTGGCACGAAAATGTTCTAAAGGGCAGGCAAGATGATTCAGAAGATAAGGGACTTTGCTGCCAACCTTGACACACTGAGTTCAACCCCTAGTCTTCTGACCTCCACTTACATGGCTTGGCACATGTGCACACACACTCACACACACAAACAAACTAATAAATATAAAAATTTTAAAGAATAATTGTTTTCTTGAGTACTTTTTGCCATTGAGTCTCCTGCTCAGAGGAACTCCTCAGCTTCTTGGAATTCTTATTATTCTTTGTCCCCATTTGATCCTGCAATGCTTAACACTCGCATCCAGGGAAAGAAAGGGTGACATAGACTCTCCTGGGGTAACAAGGCTTCAGTAAATACTGAGGTTGCCCAGGGAAGCAGGGGATGACAAGAAAGCACCAAATGAAACAAAACCTGCTGCAAGGGGGGGGGGGGTTGCATCCTGCCAACTTCGGTGTCTTTTTCATGCATTAAAATGGGTGTTTGCCCTTTCATCTGCATTGAGGCAAACGCTCATCATATTCTTCCCTGGGCCAGACTGCCTGCTTCAAAAATAGCCCCCTCCACCACCACTATAGGGAACAAACTATGTGCTAGAAATACGCTTTCTATGACATCTAGGAAACATGAGAAACTTAAGTTAGAGAGAAGAATTCTGGATTATCAGATGTTCATGCTTTCAAAGAACCCCTTTGTATAACTCCTAGTCAGAAATTTACTTGATGGGCAATATTCACTAAGACTGCCAAATGTGACATTTTTTTCACTAACACACACACACACACACACACACACACAATACACAATAGTCAGATTTGAATTTCAGATAAACAGCAAATATCATATCTTATGTCCTAAATATTATGTGGAGGGATTTATTTATTCTATAAAATCTGAAACTTAAGTGTCAATAGTCATTTGCATTTTATTTGTCTGTCTGGTTATTGGATAACTGAAAATGTTGTTACTGGACCTTGTATAGAGCCAGCTCATGTTAGGGATGTAAAACGTGTTTGTTTAAGAGTACAGACTGTCACCTGTGTGGGGCGAGGTGGCATCACCCTGGGCCCAGCCTGGCTCTACAGATGCCGTCTGGATTATGATACAGCTTTAATGTTTGCACTTTTCTCACGTGGTCTGGTTGCTCTTGGGTTGGCTGTGAGCACGGAGCTAAAATTTTCAGCATCACATTCTGGTTGGGTATTTTTATTATCAAAATCTCAGCTCCCCCAGGGTGTTTATCCCAGTGGCTGTGGAAATGTTGTATAGGTGATGGCTAGCCATTTTTTAGTCTCTGCAGCTCAGTGCTTGGGAAAACATGCACACACACAAACACACACACACACACACACACACACACGCACGCACAAACACAGAGATATAAACATGAGTAATACAGAATAACCTCTTGGTTAATATTTTATCTGGCCTTGACAATGTACCTTACCTGGTAGAAAAGCCTATAATCAGCAGATAATGAATATGCCAGCATTTCTAGCGTTTTTTCATTTTAAGTATGTCACTCAGTATCAGAACAAAATAAAATGCATGCTCTTAACTAAGGGAAAGCTCTCTGACTAGAGGAGTAATTATTGGTGTATATTGTATAGTTTATCTGATTTCTCTTTTTGCTCATGAGATATTTCTGTTTCTTTGCAGCAATTTGGTAAAATATTAGATGTTGAAATTATTTTTAATGAGCGAGGCTCGAAGGTAAGCAACTTGGTTCAATTTGGAATGTCTTAGCTCGCTGTGGCAAGTCTGGTAGGGACGAGGGGAAATAACTGCACTGTTTGAGTCAGTACCCTGAGAAACGCACTTTCGTGGGAATTTCTTTAGAGACCACCTCCCATTTCCTAAGTGTTGGGAAATCCGTTGGGTTCTATTTAAAATGTATAGGGGGGTAATTTTTAATTGCTGGTTTAAATATATAGATAGATATAATTACATATCTTAAGTTTCCACAGGAAAATTACTCATGCTTAAAAAAATAATACTGTTGCTACATTTTTTTTTGTTTTTCAGTGATAATTATGTTCTTTATATTAAAAAGTGAGTTGCTAGTCTCACACGCAGGTAAATATGTGATTCCTCTGTATTAACAAAGTGCAGTTCTTTTCCTGGGTTGCAGAGGAGAAAAACCTCATATACACCAACCTTTTGAACATAATTTTATTCATCAGTATGTTACAGATCTTCATTTTGTAGTATGCTATTGCTTTGAGTTGATTTTCTTACTAGGAAACCAATGTTTAAATCACTCTCCTAGAGCTGGCCAGTATTCATCGAAGGCTCTAAGAGAAGGTTCTAGTACCTACACAGGAAATGTAAACATTCAACTCATCCGATATGTGCTCTCTATCCATGGCTACAGAAGTGTGGTCCCAAATCTGTAGCATTAACAGCATCCAGGAGCTTATTAAATATACATGCTCTCTGCCTCCAGCCCAGACCTACTAAATCATATACCTGAACCTGGTCCCGGCAATCCACAGCTTAGCAAACCTCCCAAGCTTGTTCTCAAAATGCCAAACACAGTGTCTCTCTTCTCCCCAAAGGCCAAGACCTCACTGAATATAGAATAGCTTTCGCCCACAAATATTTCATCACTGTCTCTGTTGTTGTCATAAAAACCCCTCTTTTTTATCTTTATGTACCCTTAGAAGATTCAAGAGCCTCACGTAAACTCTCCTCATAGGAAATAATTTCATAAGAAGTTCTAGCATTCCCTGCGTAGTCACAGAGAGTGGTGTTGGACAAGGATAAAGAGCATGGTCATAGAATCCAGATGAAGCATAGCTGAGAATAGTTCAGGTTCTATCACACCCACAGCTAACCAGATCCTTAGGAAACTTAATCTCCCATCTTCCTTCCATCCTTAGCCTCTGAACGTAGACTTTGGAAACATTTTTATCAGATATAGAGAGATGCTGGTTGGGTGCAATGATGTCTCTTCTGTGGTTAACATGGAACAAATAGACATCTGGGAAGGCCCCTAAGCATCATTGGTTTTGTGGTGTGTCACATGACACTGTATCCACACTATGAAGTAAACGTTACGATTTATTATTCCTTACAGCAACTGCTCTCTGCTGTTCCCTCCTAAGTAGATTTAACACTAGACAGCATTGATCAAATTGAGGAAATAAAATTCAAGGACTTGCTTTTCCACATACAAATGATACTGTAATCTGCCCAATGAGTGGAAAGTCAACCCAGTGTAAGTCTGAAGTTCTGCACATCCAGGGACCTGGCCATTCTTTGTCAACTTTAGCTGCTTTTCCATTTTTGTAGTCTGATCTCTGAGATGGAGTAAGGGGAAGGGGTTAGCTGCTTGTTTTTTCTTGGAAACCATTGAAGCAAGTATTTTTATACTTTCAAGGCAAGGCGCACTAAGAGAAAGATATACTTAAGTATAAATCTTCTTGTTTGGGCCTAATGGATTTCTGGGAAATCTGGTGAAGATATATAATTTGTCCCAACTTTTTCCTTATTCCAGAGCTCTTTATAATATCATTGTTTTGTGGGGTTCCTTATTTTTTTTTCTTCCTTGTTGTCTGGGGCTTGTTTTTAATTTCTGTTTAATTTACATTTTGTTTACTAAGATTTTTGTCAGTCGAAGAGCTATTTCATTCCTTTGTTGGGGACACCACTACAGTATTGTTGGCTATTTTCAAAGTATAATGGTATTTCTATTTTTAGGAGTTTCCCCATCATCTCCTTGATTAGCCAGTCTCTGGTGGCTTCAAGAAAAAAAGATCATTTCTGTTTTCAGCATCTGCAGCCTGGACTTTATAGGGCTGGTTTGTTTTTCTTTACTTTTTTTCTTCTTTTTAGGTTAAATGACATCCAAAATGGCCCTTGGGTCTCTCTGGGTGAGAGCCCTCATTTTCTGCCTTGCAGGTGTGGGTACTGGGTGATACCATGTCACTGCAATGTCCCTGAGACAGTCCATCTGGGAATGCTCCCTTGAGGCAACAACTTGCACAAGGATGGTTGTCACATTTAGCATCCTTCATAGGAAAGGGCCTTATTTAAAGAAGCATTTCTACTTTAGCCTTCAAGAAGCAGAATCACTGTTAGGATCTCATTTCCAACAGGTTGCTGCATCTGTTGGCCAGGAAACCAGTAGCCTCAAAGGGACAGAAACCCTCCTCTTTGTCCTTTATTCTCCTCCATTCGGCATTCCCTAAGGTAGATGACTCAAAGCTGAGTGAGGATGACTCTACATGTATGTGTTTGTGCACATCCATAGGCAGTATCTGTAGTGCTTTGGAAGCACACAGCCTGAATATTTTATATATACATATAAATGAATATTTTATATATACATATATAGGAAAGGGACACCTTCAAAAAGGAATGACAGTTGATCATCAGAACTGGACTACATGCAGGGGTAATGAACTACACAATTCAGTCATGCTCTTTTGCTTCTGAATGTTTTGTTTCTCAGAATGAGTCAGTTTTAGCTATTCTGTATTGTATCTAAGAAATGTGCAATTGGGTTTTTGAGTTAGTGTATATGCATATAGCCATATGAATCTGTGGGCCAGTTCCTCTTCAGGTGAATTATTCTTGAGCAAGACAGATATTTTCAAGCCCTTGGGTTTTCTTGAGTTCAGGAAAGACCAGTCATGAGCAACTGCCATAAACCAACCATACTGAATTCTGCCATGACACAAGGAACTATGGAAACTCCAAGCATGTAGTTGGAGGGAGAGAGGCTTCCTGAGAGAAGGAACTAAGCTGAGGGTGAATAGAAAAGGAAGGAAGAAAAGAAGGGAGGGAGGGGGGAAGAAGAAGAAGGCATCTCACAAGGAGTAGAGGCTGTATTTGCAGGGGTCACCAGAAAAATGGAAAATGTGAGGCCACTGGTCATCAGTAACGTTAATTTCTATGGCCCTCTCAACATCTCCCTTGTTCTACACATGTGTTCTCTGCATTAGAGACCGGAGGGCTTGAATTTTCATTTTGAGTAGAATATATGACTTTCTCCTTCCAGGTAGTTTTAGAATCTTGATTTAAGATCAAACAAACAAACAAAAAACCAGGATATCCACATGAATGCCCCACACACAATTCACCAACTAAAGACATTAGTATAAGAAAGAATTGAGTAGGATAAAGAACAGTGGGAATTTACTATTCACTGAAAGGCCTTGAGATCAACAAGCCATGGTCTAAGGCTCCATTTTAGGTCACCTGACATGTTCTTCGTACATTTCTGTGAACACAGGCACCTCCTCCAGGAAGCCCTGTTCTCTCAGCTCTGCCCACCTGTCCAAGTAGATCAAGAAGATATGTCTCTCAGAGGAAGGACATCTGACCCCAGTCTGAACTCTACCCCCACCCCCTTTACTCCCTCCCTCCCTTCATCCTTCTTTCTTTCCCCTCTCTTTCCTCTCCTCATTTCTTTATCTCCTTTATCCTTCATTCTCCTTCTTCTATCTCCCATTCTTTTCTTTCTTTTAAAGGTTTTCTTTTTAAATTATGCAGTACTAGCAACCAAGCTTAAGAGATACTAGACAAGCATTCTATCATTGGGCCCCAAATCCCAAAGCCCCTATTATTTTTGTTTTGGAGACAGGGTCTCACACAGTCACTTGGACAGATCTTGAACTTGTCATTCTCCTGCCCCAACCTTATCTGGGATGACAGGCCTGTACTGCTATGCCCAAGTCTCCATGGCCCGTCTTCTTACACTCTTCATTGTTCCACACCATCCATTTTTGCCCTTAACTCTTCAAACCAAAGGTGTTTTATTCATTCCAAGACAGACACAAAAATAATCATCTTTTTAAAGAATGACAAGGTGCTGCTTCCTTAAACTGTAATCGTGACCACAGGGCAGGCTGATAGAAGAAACTATCACAGCATCTTATACCCCACTTTCAGAGACACCAGAACTCAGGGCTTTAGAGATAGGACACCTGACAACTGAGAGGGATAGATGACCATATCTCTAGTCCTGATGTCAACTTCGGCATGGGACTTCTGATCATTTTCTGACCCAAAGCAGCCATTTAATTTCAACTCTTCATGGAAGGTAGCATTTTCCAAGCCTGCTAGATGTTTAGGGGACTATTTCTAGGACAATCTCAGCTTTGGACCCAATCCTCATAAGTCTCAACATGTCATTTGACAAGTCTTCACAAGTCATTCGATGCCTTGGAATAAGGACTATCCACGGGTATTTCCTTTCTCGGTCTTTGTCCACTTTCTGGAATGGTAACAGCTCTTCTGCTATCATCTTCAGCTCTTCTTCGTGTGCATAATGTGCATTTAATCCAGTGGGCTTTTCTTGGGTTCAAATGGAAACTATAGAACGAGTTTCCTCAGGACAATGTTTGCATCTATGTTCTTTGCAGTACTTTGATAATAGAGAGACTTCTGATCTCAATAGAAATGACAATATTCTTTCCTCTGGCCTTGAGGCAAAACTATAGATTGTCTTTTCTTTCCTGAAGAGAGATTATGAATCCCTTTTTCTGTTACTGATTTCAAAGTGTACTTGGATGCTAGTAGACACAGGCCTACAAGGGGAAGAAGAACATGGCTGAGACATCTTGGGCATATGATCTTTGCTTTACCCCTTACATCCATGCACAAAATAACAGAGTCATAAACTCATCCTACCCTGATGATGACATTTTCCGAAGCAGTAATATAAAATTCTACTTATTCCAACACACAAAACCTTGTTTCTCTGAGTGTGTAATAAAGAGAGAGAGATCAGGAAAATCCAGCCATGGAATCAAATATGTAGTTTTGTCAAGCAGAAGGATGTCTGGCCTCCACTCAAGGTTTGATGTGGCAAATACAAAATGAGGCTCAGGAATCAAATTCTGAACATGCTTCTGTTCCTTTCTGATGTACACCTGACTTTGGAAACCACTAGCCAAGAGTTGTCAAATGAAACAACTCGCCCCCTCAAATTCTTTCCTTTGCCATCAAATAAAACTTTGTTTCTTTCTCACCAAAACTAGAATACTATTAGCAAGTATTTTTGTGCACCCAGATTAGGTAGGCAACATATCCAAAGCGTTTGTGGGATATGTCAACGTACATTAATTGGATCACTCATACATGTCCTACTTGTGAATTATCACTGTGAGAAAAGCAATGCAAAGTCATTCAGTTAAAGTAACTACATCTGACCTTTTTCTGTGTCTGATTTTTACAAGCATCCATCTCTTGGCATTAGAACACATGCACAGCTCCTACCCTCCACAGACAAGCTCAGTTTTAAAGTATCCCCTAGCTAGTGCACCCAGCAACCCTTCTCCAGATATTTCTCAATTATGAGATCAAAATAGGTACCAACTGTAGGATTGAGGGTTATATCACATGAACATCACCGCTGTACATGTATGATGATTGCAGTCTTTATTTGTAAAGCTGAATGTCAACCATGGGGATGAAGCAAATGTCTTCACAGTGTATGAGATTTATTCTGTGCGAATTGATAGTTCTCCCACAGTGCAAAATTACTCACAACTAACACCAATGTTTACTCAATGTACCAATATTATTTCAAAGGTTGGTGTATATGTTCCTAGATAAAATGTACAAATAGGTTTAAGGATTTTAGAAGTAATGGGTCATATTTTCTATGCACATTATGGGAACAGTGTCAGTGAGGAATAAGGGTGGATTTTGACAATATAAATTAGTTGAGTTGGTGTTAGTGACTGAAATATTAACAGCAAAACTGTTCTTGCGATGAAACAAAGGGTATAATTGTTAGTTACCCGTCAAAGAGGAAGGGCTCAGTGTACTGCGCAGCTTATCCCTTATCTGGGAAATGGCTTCTGCTGTCTGTTTTATACTTTGCTACCTGTTGATAAAGCAAATGACTACCAGCCTTCTGCTTTAGAACTTTGTTTTCTGGTTAATAAGATAATGTAAAAGATCAAATTCCAAAGTCTTTTATTATTTAAGGGAAGGGGGAGGGCAAATGTAGAATGGTATTTGCTTATCTACACTGTTAACCAACAAAAATTTATTTCTATTCATTTCATGTGACTTTTGTTGTGTTTTGTTTTTAATTAGAACCACAAGATCAATATTTATTATATTAAAAAAAAGGTCTTTCCTTTTTTTTAGGCTTGTTATTTTTATTTTTGAGAAGCAAAGGCTGTACAGTTGACAATATTGAATAACCCTAAAATTGCATGAAGAAGAACTGTTCTTAAATCCACGCAGCATGACTCCGTAGGCAATGTGACAGGACTTCAGCACTCACTGTTGAATTCTGTGCACACCTTTTATTTTGTTTTATTTTTTTAATTTGCATGTCAAGAAACTGGTTCCCTTTCTTTTTCCTCGTTATTTCATTTATTCTCTGTGAAGACACTGTACATTTATTTTGATCTCATTTTCTTTTTGGTTGGTTTCTTTTCTTCCGTAGTGATGTTTAAAAAGGTATTTTTTGTTTGTTGGTTTGGTTTTCGTTTTCATATCCATCTTTAATTCTTTAGGGGTTCCAGCTAATGGGTGACAGGAAAAAAAAAAGATCTCGTTCACATTTGTTGCTTAATGACTGCACATCGTAGTGTTCTTATAATTTCTCTAATTTGCATGTTACACAACTGAAGCCAGGACAAGAAATAGCAGTGAAAGCCAGAGAACTTTACCAAGTGGTCGTTGACTGAAATAATAATATGCATGTTGTTCTCCTTCTCCCTCCTGCATGCAGGGATTTGGTTTCGTAACTTTCGAAAATAGTGCGGATGCGGACAGGGCGAGGGAGAAATTGCACGGTACCGTGGTAGAGGGCCGTAAAATCGAGGTGCATGTCCAAAATATTTTCCTTTTCCTCTTTTTTTTTTTTTTTTTTTTTTATAAATGTCTGCTTCACGCTCATTTGTCCTTCCAGGTGCATCATTGGTGTCTCGTGTGTGACCCTATTCCCTTCTCATTGTTTATATATATTTATATATATACACACACGTATATATATATTTATATATAAAAAGGAAAACTGGCCTTACGTTTCTGTTAAGTTTTACTTTACATTATTCTTTATATTATTGCTTGAGAGTAGATGCCAAAAAGCAAGATGAAAGGAAGGTTAATATGAAAGGTTCTATTTGTTTGTTTTAGTTTATTTTCCATGTTTTATGTACAATGGGTGCCATAGGATCCAAAGAGGACACAGTATTCAAACCGAACCAAATACAGCAAGCTTTGTTTTGTTTTGTTTCTTTTTCAGTCCACTTTAGGGTTGAAGAGGGATCCACAGTGGTTTGCAAATTAGACCAAATTTCAAAGGCAATAACACTCAAAAATATTAAAACAGAAAAAAATGAGAGACACTTGTCTTTAAATCTTTCACTTAAAAACAAATGCCAGCTTGAGTTTTTGCATTCTTCTGACTAGATATTCAATGAGCAATCAGAATTTCCCATTTTAGAACATGGCCCCTTGATTGGAAATATAGCCCCCCCCCCACATTCTGATGTTCTGTATCTGCCCTTTGTACCCACTGGGTTCCTCTTCAACATAATCAAAGGGTCATATTTGTTAAAGCTTAAAAAGAAAAAAATACCAGTTAAAAATGCTTTAGTCTTTGGAGTAAGATGTCGCATATTTTGCCTTTTTATTTTCCCCCCTCGACGGTAACGCTTAGGCCCCTCACCAAACTCTCAGTAACCATGGTAACTGTATACAAACCCATGCTGGCGATGGTGGTGAATGGTAAGTGACAAAGTCCATCTGCCGCTTCACGTATTTAGTGCTGATATATTTCTATACATATCTCTCTACCACGTGAATTTTTTTGACTTGTTGTATTAAGTTTTCTTGATGCTCCATTTTTTTGGGTCTTTGGTACGCCTGTAACTGAGTGTACGTTCTAAGCTAGCCTGGGAGGCTCTGACTGGCCTGAGTTATGACCAGTTCACATCTTACTCAGATTGTTAACTCCATATTGTGTACACAATGCACCCTCTCCTTTATCCTTTTGTTAGCTGTGACTTTAAAGCTTGAATGACTCGTTAATTCTTGCAATGTAAAAGGCTCTTGTTCCAAGTGTTGAATGCTAGATGTTGCTTCCCAATGGTTCCCCTCCCAAAGTGTTGCACACGGCTTAAACTTGTCTGTCCCTTTCTTTGACATTTATGTCCCCTGTACTATGTCTCCTCCCTCTTCTCCACTGCATGCCCCTTTCATATTAACTTTATTTTCTGTTTAAAAACCTATCTCTTGTTTCTGTGTTACCATGGAGCACACGCATGCTTTTAAATCTTCAATTATGCAGTATCTTTTAATTTGCTTCTACTGTCCCTTTATTAAACTTTTAAATGAGATGACATTGCATTATTGAAATGATTCGTAAGTTAAATTGGTTATGAAGTAAATGTAATTATAAAAATGTATGACTTTTGGGTTATGCATCTATTGGCATTTGTAAATTAAAATGCATTTGAGTTTTTGTTTAAGTTTTTGGTTTTTGGTTTTGATTTCAATAAGTAATCACAGTCATAATGCATGCAACTAACTGGATCATGGGCTGGCCTTGGCATCCAAACTCACTTGCGTCTTCTATGTGTGTAGGTTAATAACGCAACAGCCCGTGTGATGACTAATAAAAAGACTGTCAACCCCTACACCAATGGTAAGTAGATGCTTGCCTTTCATGAGACCTCTTCCCTGCCTATCAGTCCACAAACTTCTTTAACCAAGGAATCTCTCTTTTCTTTGAAAATTTTGTACATGTATGCACTATATTTTTATCATATGCACCCCTAATTCCCCACTCCAAGGAATCCCCATGATATCTCCCACCCATCTTCATGCCATTCTTACTTATTTATTTGTTTGTTTGTTTGATTGTTTATCTTTTTTTAAGTAAACTGATTCCAGTTAGTGTTGTATAGGATGAACCACTGTGGTGGAATTACTAAAGAAAAGTAATCCTCCCAGGCCTAGCAGCCACAGACTCCCAACAGTTCCTCTGCAAGGAGTAGGGCCAGAGTAGCCTCCCTCTAATATATGCTGGATTTTTTTTAACTGAGCAAGTCTTGGGCAGGAAACCAGAACTGCTGTGAGTTCATGTGTTCCATATGCTGTGCTGGCCCTTACACTGCTGCTGTTTCATTGCTGACCGGCTACAGTGAACTACCTCAGAGATGATTTTTACAACAAAGCAAATATAGTTTTCAAATTCAGCTATCCTGTCTCTCTAGAATAACTGCCCCCAGAACTGACAACACTCATGGTTCACATCTTTTCATTTCTTGTAATGCCTGCAAATTAACAGGAGAATAAAAGTTTTAGTTTGTTTACTCCACATATCCTTAAGAATTTGCCACTCTTGAAAGTGTAGTTACAGAATTTGGTTCTGGCTTTCAGACTTCTTGGATGTTAAAGTATGTTTTGGAAGCTGATGCCTGAGTTCCATGGAACAGTGGCTGTGTGAGTGGGCTAATTTTTCCCATGGTGAGTTCGTGGATGTGTATTGCAGAATCCTTTAGGACAAAGAATTTCTGTGCTTACAGGGAATACTCCCAAGGACTTATTATTCAATATCATTATGATACCACTGTGGTTATAGCTCAGCATGAGGGTGCTTTCCAAGTGTGCATGAGACTCTGGATTCAATTCCCACCGTCACCAGAAAAATGTGCTTCACATTTATATGAAGAGTTATTAAATATATTCCCATAGTTTGATTCATTACCCCTTCTGAAAATAAACATCTATTAAGGTATAAGAAGGGAGATTTCTGCTTTTATGTTAACTAGCAAGAAAGATCACTCAGCAGGTAACAGAGCTGGTTTCAGATACCAATACCCACATACAAGCCAGGTATGACTACACACCTGCTTGTAATGACAACTCTGTGGCGAGTGGAGGCAGGAGGATCACTGTAGCTGACAGTCTTAACTCTAAGGATCAATGAGAGTCTCTGTCTCAGAAAGGAAAAGGCCATAGAACCATCAACCAGGACTCTCAAAGTCCTCTTCAGGCCTCCTAAGATGTGTACATGTACACACACACAACACTCCTATACATACATAGATCTTAAATAAATAATTTATAAGTAAATAGAAGTGATCTAATAAAGTGAAGTGTAAGGACTTGATAGAACATAACACCCATTAAAAATGAGCAGTATAAAGGTAACCATGGGACTATACTGAGAGAAAAAACCCTGTAGAATGAGACCCATCTCCACACTCTTATTTCAGCTGATATCAGTAATTCTATCAAAATGGCAATCCTGTGTTGAATATCAAGACCAGAAAGTATTTTTCTTTAGCTCATAGGTTTTAAAAATAATGTAATCTTTTTACACACAATAAGAAAATGTATGAAATTTCCATTTTTAAAGTTTTAATTATGCATGAAACATAGACTTTTTTTAAGGCAGAAAACAACCAAGGAGGAAGGAAACCAAGTGAAAAATGTTTTGGCTAGCACTCTTTCCAGTCTAGCTTTTTCCCTTCCTTTAGAAGAAGCTGCAATTACAGACTATTGTCTATAAATCATTTTGCATTTTCAGAGGGTCTATGTATGTCTAATACATAGATATATAACTCTGTGTGGATAGTATTCACAGTGTGATCTACATATTCCTAACATAAATAGCATCTTGGCATACATACCTTTTAATCAGTTCTTATGAATCAATTTGAATTTCTTTAGATGCAGATCCATACAGTTCTATCTAGAATAATTCTTTCTCATGGCTGTATAACACTCCACAGGTTGTTTCAGATCTTCAGTGTTCAGTGACATTTCATTATTTATGTTTCTATTTTTGTGCTATTACAAACACATTAGTATTTTATTTATTTTATAGTCTTTATTTCATGTTTTCTGCTGGTGGCAAGCAGGTTGACTATGTCAGTGCATTCTTACCTTCAGAAGTAATGCTATCATCCAGGAATATACCCTCAGTGTAACATGGAGAGGACAGAAGGATAATTTATTCTGCTGTCCAGTTTTCCCAGCCTCAGCAACTGAGGACATGCCCTTGCGCTCTATAAGAAGTTCCTCTGAGTGCCCAAATCTCATGCTTATGAGGATTTTCTCTTTGGGAAAAATTCATAGCTCTACGACTCTCAGGTTCACCATGGCATTCACCCAAATATTTTACATTTAAGAATTCATAGCATAGCTAGTGTGTGTGTGTGTGTGTGTGTGTGTGTGTGTGTGTGTGTGTGCACGCTGCACAATTGTGGTTGTGCTTGTGTGCCCTAGAAAGGTGTAAAAGTGAAAAAATGAACAAACAGACAAAAAAAAAGGAGACTTGGGGGATGGCTAAGGGGTAAAGTACTTCTGAATAAGGGCTGGGTGCAGATTTCCAGCACTCACATAAATGTCAAGTGAATATGGCTGTTTGCCTGCAGTGTCCACATATGGAAAGATATAGGGTTCTTGGAGCAAGCTGGCTAGCTAGACTAGGAGAATGATGGAGCTCTGGATTTGGTAAGAGGACGCCCTTGTTAGATAAAGTGAAGAGGGATGAGGGAGGGCGCAAATACAGTGACATCACCCTCTGACCTCCATATGTGTAACCTGCATACACATATGTCCACATCCATGTAAACACAAATATATCTTCACATGCACACTATGGATACATACATACATTCATGCATACATAATACATACACACATATATACAAACATACAAATATAAAACAAAGAAATCAAATGTAATTCCATAAGCCATGTAATGTGTATACATGCTTATTTTAAAGGAAGAGTTCCTGATCAATTGCATGTCCAAGGTATAAAAACCAACTCATATAGGAATTTTAAGCACAATTTAAATACCATTCAAAATTGCAGGTATCTCTGTAGCACCATGCGTTACGTATTCCATGGTATTCTAATAGAGACATATTATGGAAGACAATAGAAGGAGATATAGAAGTTTTGCAAATTCCACCTGTCAGAAAGCTCCTCCAAAGAGGGAATTAGACTTTCTCTTTCTCTGGTTCTCCAAGAAGCATGTATGTGGATAGAAAGGGGAAAGGTGGAAGAGAGGGGCTTGGTGCTCATTGGATAACAAACTGAGAACTGGATTTGGAAGGATTTCCTGAAAGTTGGCAAACCATGGCTGATAGATAGGATTCTTGTTCCCTTAGGTTATTTTACAAGGCTAGAATTAAGCAAAAATACCCAAGACCATGGAAACAGGCAGTCTTTGCTTCCAGTGTGAGCTCTGATAGTGACTGCTGATATGTATCCACATTATCCATATTCTCCCAACATAGTTCTGTATGGTGAGAGCTGGATATGCATTGGATCCAACACCTCAGGTGACTGTGATAACCAACACCTCAGGTGACTGGGATTTTCTGAGAAAGTAAAGTACCACCATGGTGCAAGGTAGAGACAGTGTCCACTGTTTGAGCGCTGGCTTGCAGATCAACAGCATTTGATTACAGAGGAGCCTCAGTCTCAAGTGGTCATCAAATTCATTCTTTCTGTGCAGAGTCGAAGGAGCAAAGGTTCAGATGCTAAACGGAGCTGAGCAAGGGAAACAAAATAGAAAACAGAATCTGAGAAACTCAGTCTTGTTTTTTCATTATTTGGGATATTTGTTTGCTTATTTCCTTGGAGTATTTGTTTGTTCTTTGACTATCATACCTGTGTTTCATACACTCTGGTCACACACACCCTATTTCCTCTCCGACCCTTGTCCCACCGCATCCTCCTACCAAAGTCCCCATCTGTCCCACTTCCTTGCCTTTTTGTGTTTGCTTTGGGCCACACTGCTTGGCCACAAGGCCACTTGTTTGAGTATGAGTGTGGAGCTACCCATTAGAACCAGGGAGACTCAACAGCGGCTTCATTAACAAAGACAATGACTTCCTCAGGCTCCCCTGGGAAGGTGGGCCCCATGAGTCCCTTCCTATTTTTTGTTGAATGTTTAGAGCCTTGTCTTGTGCAGGCCCTCTCGTATTGCAGGTTCATGAATGCCACAGGCATGACATGCCTACAAAGCAGCATTTCACAGCACATGTCCTCTAGCTTGCTTTTGTTTATAGTCTATCTCTACCACTGAACTCTAGCCCCAGCTTGATTATTACTTTTCATTTTGAAACAGGGTCTCACTTAAGTTGTCCAGTCTGGCCTTGAACTCATTATATAGTAATTGTAGATTTTGAACTTGAGATTCTTCCTGCCTCAGGCTCCCAAATATCTAGGATGACCAGCCTGGCTGAAACTCAGTCTAAGACATTCATCATCTGTTTGTTTACTGAGTAAAGCAAGAGATTTCTCTCTGAGCATACAGAACAGTACTGTTTAACAACAGATGGCCACAGTAGGGAGCTTTGGCTGACTGTTATTGTCTGGGCATTCACACATCATAGCCTCTGGTCACCTCTAATAAAGCTATCTGAAGGGATTCCTAACATAAAGTTGCCGTTTCTTCCAATATTTCAGGAGAACCAGAAATCCTACACCTTAGGTGAAATCTATATGTTGGCTATGAATACATATTGCTAACAAATAAAAAAAAATCAATGACAATGCAACACATGTTCCCAATGTATGAATAACTGCTCTGATTGTCGATATTGCCACCTGCTATATTTAATCTATGAGGCCTCTGTTTAGGATGTATGCAGGTTATTTTCTAAAGTTTTATTACATTCACTATAGCAAGACTTGCACACCAGGGATCCTGCCCAGTGTTTTTCTAAAGCAGGCTATCATATAACCCTGGACAAGCTACATTTCAAGAAGGCAGGAAGTCTGAGTTGATACAACTCCCTGAAGGCCCAGCTCAGAGGGGTAAATCTCCACATGCCTGCCTGGGATTTGCTCCATTGCCTTGTTGGATGGGGCCCTGGGAGGCTGGGAGTGGTAGGCTCTATCTGCTTTTCTCTTTGTTGTAAGCCTCATTGTTCAGCTTAATGTCCCTGATGAAAATCTCAGCATTTGTGAAGCCTGGGGACATACATACACTGTCTCATAAATTAAAATTGGGATCATTTTGTCCATCTTCCTTATAGTGCAGGCTTGTATTTCCAGCAAGGTTATCCTGGGGGTCTCTTCCAGGTACTAGAAGGAGCCACAGAAAGGATAAGTCCATTTGCGTGTGATTTGCATATATTTACATAAATCCACTTGAAGTCTGTGAGTCTGAGCAATTCTGCACAGAGGTCACTTTCAAGGGTGATTCTCATTGCCTTCACTGGAAGATGGCAGCCCTTAACAGGTCCTTCATTGCCTGTAGAGCATTCGGCATTGGGAGGGCAGAAGGAGAGCAAATCCTAGCCAGAAGGAAATGAGACCACTTGTAAAATCTCTTTCTACCTTCTGATTCTTTAGAATAAGACCAAGTCCATGCTTATGGAGTATTTAGTATTTGTGGAATGTTTTTAAGTGCCTGGGACGCATGTCTGACAATCTTGCCCAGTTTTGCTTTCAGTTCTAGCGTGGGAGAATAATAAAGAAAACAAGAACAGAAAGGGAGTGAGGGAAAGAAAACAACAGTAAGATAAAATAGATTTACATACAGTTAGCAGCTATGCAGAAAACATAACTGGAAAATGAGTCAATGAGTACCTGTAAGAGGGGACAGGCGAGTGGCATTGAATATTGTGCCTTGTAAAGGAATTGGAGATGCAGACAATACCTGGACACTTGGGAAAGAGTTGGGAAGAGTTCTCCAAGCAAGGCCAGGATAGCTCTGGATGTTCAGTAGCCTAGGTGGATTTCAGATTAAAAAGATCAACAACCTGTATCTTGGAGAGATGGGGACAGTGTTTCAAAGTGAATGGACCTTGATTAGACTATGTGGTCTTGTAGTCCCAGACAAGGAGTTTGTGCTTACCTTGAGTCTAGGAGGAAGATACAGAGTTCTGAGTAGCAGAATGGAGCTGATGGTTGATTCCATACGTACCTCTTTGGCCACTGTGAATAGAGTGGATGGAGAGGGAGAATAACCTGGGTATTTTACATTGTTTAAACATAGCGATTTTTAATTGTGTGTGTATGTGTATGTGTGTGCCCACGTGAACGCTTATGAGTGTGGGTGTGTAGGTAAGTGCATGTGAGTACAGATGCTTGTAGAAGTCAGATGAGGTTGTCAGAGCTCCATGGAGCTGGAGTTAGAGGCCTTTGTGAGCCGCCTAACATGGGTTCTGGGGACTGAGCTTCATTTCTCTGCAAGAGCAGTTCAGTGAGCTATCTCTCCAGCCACAGGGTATTTTTTTAATCATTGTTACTGCTTTATTTTGATTTGCTATGGCTCTTGTCTGGCAAGAAACAGGTTATAAAGAAGGAAGGCACTCTCCCAAGATGAATGAAACATTCTTTTAATGGATTGCATATGAGATATGAAGACAAGGTAGCAACTATTGAGCAGAATTTTGTATGACCTGATTATTAGAAACACCATTGGCTGAAGGGGAAGGTTAGATGAGAATAAAATTTCAGAGGATAAGGGAGAGTGGAATCCAGTGCAAGCACAAGATTCAAAGAAGTATTCAAGCTCCCTGTCTGGGAGTGGGGATCCTTGTTTAGAAGAAAGGATCAGAGACAGGGATATGGCACAGCCATTGAGACCTAAGAATGGTGTAAACAGGCTTTCATGTTGCAGATGGGTTATATATCTCAAGGTCCCAGACCAATTGTCCCCTACTGCCAGCTAGACCCAGCTTCCCAAAGGCTAGTCAATCTCTTAAAGCAGCACCACCTACTAAGGACCAGATATTCAAACACAGGAGCCCACAGGGAACATGTCTCTTCCAAACCACAACAGAATTTGAAAACCAAGCTATTTCTATTGCTGCAGGTCCATTTGTTGAAAGGTGTTTGGTATTTGGCCCTTGAATGAGAAACAAGGGCACACAAGGTGGAGTTCCATCAGGAAAATGCTTACCTGGCTTACATGAAGCACTAAATTCAATCCCTAGCATGTCCTAAATCTGGTATATGATCACAAACCTATAATCTCAGTATTCCAGACGAGGAGGCAGGAAGAGCAGAAGTTCAAAGCCGCCCTAAATCATCATGTAATGACTTCAGGTCCATAGTGGGCTACATAAGACTCCTAGGTTACATAAGACTCTGTCTCAAAAAAAAAAAAAAACAACAACAAAACAAAACAAAAAAACTCTACTGCTGTAATTTCCAAAGAGGTTTACCAGGAAGATCAGAACCAATCACAAGCACTAAGGCACAGGCATTCTTTTCTTATGTTGCCAAAACAAAAACCAAAACCAAAAACAGACAAACAAAAAAAAACCCAACAACAACAGGTCCTTAATGTGCTTTCCAGCTGATGGCTGTTCTTGTGTACTTTCTTCTTCACTGAACACACCTAAGAAGCCAGAGTTCATAGTTAAGGCATCTTTCCATCAATACCATTTAGAAAACTATAGAATACTGTTAATGTCATAGACAGGTGATTTGGAAGTTACTGTTGATACTTAGCACTGACTAAGGTTTTTATGCTTCATGAATGCATTGAAATGTATCCCATGCCAAATCTCTAGGGGATAAACTACCATTGTGTCTGTTATTCGCAAAGCACACAGAAGAGAGTTGGAATGCTCTACTATCTAGAGGTCATAATCAGGAGGACTAATCATCAGAGTATGTCCCCCCCAAATTCCTGTTTATGTGAGCTTTTTAATATATGTGTCTTTAAATCCAAGGCACCAGGTGATGAATTATCTAGCAATGTTAGATAAAACAAGACAAAAACTGAAATTATGCTAGTAGACTTCCTGATATGGTTGAAAATGAATTCTGTCTTTTTCACAAGGTTCACCTGTAGCCGGTCAGAAGTTTTTCATTCCATTCACTTAACACTAGCAGAAAACCAAAAACATAGACTCCAGAGTTTGAAGCAATGTTGTGCATGTGCAATTTACATGGCCCTGAAACTTTCAAGTACAGACAAGTGTGCCATCTCAGTCTGTTTCACTGTGGTTACCTGAAGGGACAGAAGTTCCTGACTCAAGTGTGACATAACCCTTCTGTGCTTATTTTAAGGCTGGAAATTAAATCCAGTTGTGGGCGCGGTCTACAGCCCCGACTTCTATGCAGGTAAGGAACTTTGCTTTGCTCGCCAGAGTATTGCTTGGTCTTTTCTAAATGTGCTTTGCCTGTCCCTAAATCATGGGTTTTGCCGCTCAATCCAAACCAGGAATCACATCCTAGCAAGTTCTCAATGATTCCTTTGGGCAAAACCAAGAGTGTTTTAAACTCTTCGATAACTGAAGGAGAGTCAGTCACACTAGGCACCTTGTGAGGTAAGCATGAGGCTCTGCTCCTTGTGACGTTTCCCATGGATTTGCCCTAGGAAAGCACTGGGGCTTTGCTTGGCAGCACATTGGACAAATGGTTAGAGACTCACGCCC
Organism: Lophiomys imhausi; assembly: GCA_907164525.1. NCBI lineage: Eukaryota > Metazoa > Chordata > Mammalia > Rodentia > Muridae > Lophiomys > Lophiomys imhausi. The sequence goes on from CAJQZJ010031764.1 coordinate 7,462,947, forward strand.
ATTTTAATGCAGTGTGTGGCCCCCATGCTCCTGGTGACTGTGCATCTCCTCTGGTTGAGTCAGCCCTTTTAGCAAGGCGCAAACTGGGAGTTTCCAAGTTAGCGCTTATGTGAAAGTTAGGAGAGAACGATAGCATAGGCCTTTCTCTGCGGATCACCTTGGCTTAGCAAGTTCAGTTCTCTCTATTTTGCTCCACTCGCATGTCTCTCTCCTGCCCTCTTCCCTGCTGAGTACCAACTACCGCTTAGTAGGGAAGTCCACCAACTCAGGCAACCAAATGAACAAATCAGGGGAGGGAGCTGGAAGCCTCCTCAGTTAAGATCCCTTGCTTTGATATGATGGGTTAGCCTGTCACTGCTCCCGAGGTCTTGCCACCATTGCTGTATTGAAAGCCTGGTAACTTAGTAGTAACCTTTCCCCATGGCTGTGGGAAAGGAACATTCCTATGGCATACTTCTTTTGAAGTGCTTAAAGGGGCAAACAGTAGATCTGAGCCACTCAGTGGTGGAGGTAAATCTTGGTTCATCTTTCCTGTTGCCCAACTCCTGTCATTTTTCTGAGACTAAACATCACTTCTTAGAGGATGTGAAAGGAACTGAACTTAGCTACTCTTACATAGGAACCAAACTAAAAATGAAAACTTGGACTAAGCTGGGGGGGGGAGGCAGCCAATAGCTGACATTTGCATTTCAGTTCTACAGTGTTTATGATTCCTCTTCCCATGCAGAAACCCTGTTCACTCTTATAGGGGATGACACACTTGTCTGTAAGGCTTCTCAACAATTGTACTGTGCACCCTACCTCCTAAGATGACACTCAGGAGAGTAAAGCGCATGGGAGATGAACCAGACAACCCAAATTCAAACTTTCTTCCCCATTTGCCAGATGTGTGACTCTGGACAAGTCATTAAGCCTCTCTGTGCCTCAATTTTCTTCATTTCTCAAATAGGGATTATGCTAGCATCAAGTGTTTAGGAGTTTATTAAAATACAAGGAAGGGCTAGGCTACATGAAGTCTTGGCTACAGAGTCAGCACAATATTAATGTTTGTGAAATAAGAATGAGGAAGTTAATATTCAACTTGTGTGTCATGGTGGGAGGAGGACATGATCCTGCTGAGCTCTGAGCACACTGCGAGACTCAGATTGCTTTCATAACTCAGAAGAGGACTTGCCTGGGGATTCTCAGCAGGTCCACTCAGGATATTAATGTCCGAACTTAGAGGCATGGCTGTCCATTCAGGAGCAAGATGCAACTTGGAAGGTATTGGTGTTTCTGGGGTACATTTTTTCCAAAGCTGTAGATATACAAAATCTCTCCAAAGATCATAGATGATCTGTGTTCCACAGACCTGCACAGACCTGCACAGACCTGCAGAAACAGCAGCTGACGGTTCAAAGCAGTGGCAGGTTCTCTAGACATATGAATGTTTTTGATATCTCCCCAGAGAAAACCTGAACACAAGAGCAAGAAGCAGAAAGTATTCCCTTTTGGGGAGTTTGGCAGAGATGCGGGGGCTATTATCTGAGAACACTATATAGTTTTTCCCTTCCTAATGGTCATCCTTCCCTCGACTCAGCAGGATAATCAACAGTCCCTCATGTTTGGGACTGTGGATGTTGAAGAAAACAAAGATAGGGTTAGACTGATTGACATATGCAAGCATGGAAGAATTTGCATTCCTTCAATAACATCAGAACGTCAGTTCAACTGGACCAAGGCCCAGCCTCAGCAGAGAGGCCTCCAGGAAAGAGAAGGAGAGTGCGTTCCGAGGGGTAGTGTGTAGTCAGTATTTTCTGGGGATTGTTGCTGTTCGAAACACATTCCATACATTGATGTATGAAATCACTGTGGCACTTTTGCAAGTTAAACCACAAAGGTATACAAAGGGTATATGTCTTCCTTTAAGATTTCCCCCAAAAAACTATGGTTTTGGTCAGTCTCAGGGGCTTAGTTCTTTGTAAGTAAATACCACGGTTTCTTTATATTTTATAAATATTAATTCTATGTTTTAATGACTGTGCCCGTGGTCATCCCACTGTTTTAAGTCTAAACCAGAGAAGTGAAAGAAGCCACCAGATCATTCTGGATTGTTCTAGCACCACCACCACATACACCAATGTGTATGAACTGTTTGTGAGGACAGCCGTGAAGAAACCTAAACAACCAACACTAACTATGAGATAGATTATTTTTCAGTAAATTAAAGTTTGTTTCTTAAAGCAAAGAACCTGGTATGGAAGTGCATGAATGCATCTCAGCACTTGGGAGGCCGAGGCAGGAGAATTTCCCTGAGTCCGAGACCAGAATGGGTTACACATAGAAAGCTTGTCTTATAAAAACACAACCACAAAAAAGGAGGCTGAGTTATTAGCTCACTTGGCAAAGCACCACACAAATGTGGAGTCTGGGTATGATAATCTATGCCTTCCAGCTACACACTCCTGACTAAGAATTTATGAAGCATTCTAAGCTTCCCTAGCGCTAAAGCTAGTCTGAATTTCTCTTGCGTTTGGAGGGTGCCTCACATCCGAGGTGAAGACCTTGCCATTGGCTTGCTTTAGATAGTTCATAGATGATCCCTATGTATGTCCAAGATGGAAAGCCAGACTCATTAGTCATTTCTCAGCCTAAGATGTGCTTGTGACAGACTTCATGACACTCTCATAGCATAAGTATTGATTTTCCTCGAGCTAATGCACAATGAACCATCCAGCCTCCAATTGTCTCTCAAAATGGGGCACGGAAAGTTCACGGATTTTGTAAATTAAAATCAATATTTTCAATCTCTCCTAAAGGTAATTTTCCTAATTTAGTGGACTTTCCCCTAACATTTATTTTCTCTTTTAATTATAAAATGGCAAGTTATTGATTTTCCTATAGAACCTTCTGGTGCCCCCCAGTGCATTTTTATTGCTGATGTTGGATGGGGTGGGGAGGGAGGGCACACTTCTTAATGAAGACCTTTAATTACTAGCTGAACCATATTAATTTACTTTGATAAATTATGACATTTGCATGCGCACATACACATCCTGGAAAGTATTTAGAAAGCTGTTTTAAAAGTTTTTTGATTGCTTGTTTGTTTGTTTCTCCTCCAGTCATACGTACTATGAGTTCTTTTAAATTCTTATTGAATACAAGTGTGGTGAAGCAAATATACCTAAATCTGCATATTCTAGGAACATATAAATCTTCTCCAAAGACAAGTGGATGTTTTCATATGAAGCTAAGCCATATTGACTATTTCCCCAAGTTTAATTATCTTCAGACCCTGTGAGGTTTATTCTCAAGACAAATGATTGATAAGTCAATTAAGGCACAGATAGAGGTCCTGAAGATTTTGAATAATATATATGACCACAACATTTTCTGGTTTAAATAAAATTTGGGGTGCTAATAGAAATAGGATATCTGTGGGTATATGCTCCTATCAGTATGCATCAAGTTACTGGGTGGAACTAGAAAGAACAAGTCTAAGAATCAGAATAAAGTAGGCTTATAAAAGATTGTCAACATACCCTGTCCATAGAGAAACCTATTTGCCTTTTCTAGCAAAACATTTTAAGATCTAGAGAGATAAGTGAGCCTGGAAATGCTTGGTGTGCAAGCATGAGGACCAGAGTTTAATTCTCAAAACCCAAATTAAAAAGTGAGGCATTCTAGCCTATGCCTATAATCTCTTCTTGGAGAAGAAGACAAAGATAGACTCCTGAGACCTTACAGCCAGTCACTCTAGCCTACTTCTCAAACCTCATACCCCAGTCTCAACAAACAAGGTGGATAGTTCCTGAGGAACAACTCTTCAGGTTCTTCTACTACATCTACACGTACACTTACAAACATTCGCATGTACACACGTGTGCACCCACATGCACACACATACAAAAATTCCTCACCACTTTTAAATGAAAATGCAGTGGTTTTCAGAGATGATATCTATCCGGTAAAACTTTTGATTCAATATACTTTTAATCTTCATAATAAGTGAAGCAAAATAAATAAGAAACAGAAGGTTATTCAAAGCTGCCGTAGTGGTACTGACAAATGTCAACGTTCTGATCCTCAATTGCCAGTAAGATCCACAGGGCAGAGCTTCCTCCACACTGTATATCATATCAGCCAACTCATTCCAGAGATTAAATATTCCATCAGTGGGGCTAGAAGGTGGCAAAGCTTAACAAGATTCAGAAGATGTAGCACTTGAACACACATAACTCACTCCCATGTTCAGGAACACCTAGCCTGTGAAGGAAAATTGCAATTTAATTACATTACTCCAGGAGACACAATCAATAGAGAAACAAAAGAAACTTCTAGTGGAATTCAGATCAAAAATAGGGTTGGGTCTCAAAGTTGACAAAGGTTGCCATGAGAGAGAGAGGGGGAGAGAAAGAAAGAGAGAGAGAGAGAGAGAGAAAGAGAGAGAGAAAGAAAGAAAGAAAGAAAGAAAGAAAGAAAGAAAGAAAGAAAGA
>CAJQZJ010031764.1:7484239-7495744 GCA_907164525.1 Lophiomys imhausi
ACACACACACACACACACACACACACACACACACACACACACACACATCCCTTTGTTCTTATGTGGAAGTAATTTCCAAATTCTAGAGACACACAGAGAGAAGGTGGACATGGGTGTGAGAGAGAATTGTTAGAGTCCTTCTGATGTTCATCTTGTTAGAGCCTGAAGGGCTTAGGTGGTGCATAGGCAGGCAGGACCATCAGCTTTCTTGTTTCTAGGACACTTGGGAGTCTGAAATACATGTCTGTTGATCTTGGTGGAATATAGGACAGGATGATAGACCTCTTCCACAGGGTGGATTTGCACATAAGGTATGCTCATGAGATAAGCTTCATTTCATGGCCTGGAAGGTGGCATTCTTGATGCAGTACCAAAATAAGTGAGGGAATTTGGCCCAGCACAGTCAGGGAAATCAACAGAAACCAGAGAGGTATTTGCAGCATCTCCCATTGGTTTACCCAATGCGCCCATGCGCACCAAGCCCCTTGCATTCTCCGTAGTCTTTGAGTTTCAATTTAGCAGCAGTTGCAGAGGCAAATTAACACCCAAAAGAGGCCTCAGGCCTGTCATCCTTGAGTGAGTGGGTAGTTAAAAGCATGGTCCAGAGAAGGAGTTGTTTGAGGACTCCACCATTCCTCCATGCTTCTGCTGTAAATTTCCATTTTACAAGGATAAGCCAGCTGCTCAGTTCTCTAAATCAGACAGAAGCAAGCCTTCACTGCGGTGCCCTGATGCCTGTAAGTCAGCTAGGCAGACTCTGCAGCAGGGGGCAGGGAGATTCTGAGAGGCAACCTGAAGCAAGTAAGACTAGCAGCCATCTCTCATAGTGCTGGGCATGCATCCAGCATGGGCCGGCCATAGGGACAAAATAGCTAGCATTCTTTTCTTCCTTGCCTTCCTTCCACCCTTCCCCCAAAGAACTCATCCACCAAGATGAAAGTTTACAGCAGGGGTAGGAAAAATTGCCTCTAAACAAATCAATCCCTAGACTTGCCACTTGTGGAACAATTATTAAATGAGAGCCCTTGCCATGGATATCTTTTGGAGGTAGGTGTATTTATCTCTATTTCTCAGGTAGGAATGGTGAGGCCCAGAGAGGCCCAAGGACTTCTAAAGATCACATAGCAAAGGGGTGTTACAGTCCAATTCACTGTCTGGTTCTTGTTGATATTTTAAAAGTGTGTTTAAATTAGCATATATTAATTATACATGCTAATGGATTAATTATGACATTTCGTGTATATATGCTTTTTCATCAGTTCCTCTATTACTTTCCCTTTCTCTCCTCCCATCTATATTAGTTCCCTTCCAAAGTCTTTCTTATACTTTTTTTCTTTCTTTCTTTTTTTTCCTTTCTTTTTTTTTTTTTTTTTTTTTGGTTATCAAATGAGTTTACTTGGGGGATGCTTACAAGGATGTGGGTAATGGGTTTGCTGCTATTTCCTAAGATCCATTTTGAGAATGTCATACCACTCCCATTGCTTGTATGAAAGTGGGCTTTACAGCACTAACCAGACCCTTTAGTTAACCCTCACGTGAAATGGCACAGCATGTATTTGGGGGGCTATGGAAGTGGGTGGAGTTCCTCCAGTCTCTTTGGCTTCCTATGCTCTGAGATGTGGCTGTATTTTCTTTTCTCTGCCTCTCTTGTTTGTGTTACCATGCTCTCAGATGTAGTGTGCTGTCCCCAAACCAGACACCATCTCTTTCTCTCTCTTTCTCTCTCTTGTAGGCACGGTGTTGTTGTGCCAGGCCAACCAGGAGGGATCTTCCATGTACAGTGGCCCCAGTTCACTTGTATATACTTCAGCAAGTAAGCCCACAGTTGTGGCTTTTTTTTGTTCTGTGATATGTATATATGAGTCCACTCATTTCCCTTGCCATGTAAGTCTCTACCCTTCCTTTATTCCCCTTCAGGCTGTCCACTCCACAAGCCAGAGTGGAGTTTCATAAGCATGTCTGTTTCTCCTTTGCCTTATAATCTAAATCCCTCTGCTTGCTCCCATTCATAATAACCCTAAGATAGAGCCAGCATTTTTCATTACACCTGTCAAGACTGGATGCCATGATGGGCCATGGGCATTGGTTGGTGGGAAGAAGGGAAACCGGAGGCCATTGCCTGCATTGGACATAGCTCTGCAAATTAATGGTAAAGTGTTTTAAATATGCAAGCCATCCAAAAGTTCCCCCTGGCCCAGCAGGTGTCTTGGCCTGTTCCTTTGTATAAGGAGGGTTCACTGTGGGAAAAATGGCCAACTTATGGCTTGTTTGCAAGGCTTGTGAGTCCAAAGTGAAGGGAGATAAATTAAGTTTTATTTTTTCCAATTTAACTGGGAGACAGCAATACAGAAAAGCTCTGGTTAAATTGTATATATGTATGTAAATATGTATACATGTTAATATAAGTATCAAGAGCCAGGGGCAGGAGACTAAATACAAGCTTGGATGGAAGGCCTGAGGAGCACCCTAGCTCATTCCAGAGCAGCCTAGACAATCAAAGCAATCCTAGGCCCCTTGGGTTGCCTTCTCTGTCTCTCAGTCTGGGCCAACTCTTCAGTTATTATCCAATGTAGAGACTATGTGTAGTCCTGGGAGATTCCCTTAGTTGGCAAGTGTGTCCTTGAGAAGCTCAGTGGGCTTATGAAACAGGCTAAGGAAGAATAACATTGAAGTGAAAATTCATGAGAGTCATGACAGTGAAAGGAAGGAGAATCCTCACTGCTGGGAAAAAAACCTGACATCAGTTCCCAGAGCATGAGAGTGGGACAAACTAGAGAGGTAACCCAGGGCCCAGGTTACATGTAGTGGTGACAATCCTGAGACATACAGAGTGTATAAGAGGTGGAGATTGCCAGCTATTTCATGTTCAAATTCAGTTTTGAACTGGTTAAATGAGGGGAGTATTTTTCTGTGCCTCGTGGAGTTCAAACATTGCAAAGAAGTTGTTCTCTCTGAATGGAGGCAAATTGTCCCTTGTGAGTCACCGTAGATGTTAGCCTTCTCCTCCCGTGCCTGCTCCAGGTAGGTGCTATACTGCTTGCTTTACAGGTGAGAGAGTGGAGGGCTCCAAGGACAGTGACTTAACCTGGAGCCAGGGGACTTACTCAATGTCCAGAGGCATTTACAGGCCTATTTGGTTCTTTGCACTGATCTGCCCTTCCTGCTTCTACTCTATTTTGTGGAAAAAGAGTTAATGCAATAGTGTACCTAACTATTGGTCTTCAGAACTCCAGAACAAACTCTCTGTACATGTTCTATAGGACAGTGTGGCTGGGTCTCAGAGACATGAATTATTTGAATTCATCATGTTAATTAGGCATGGGGCAAAGCCATCAGTGCACATAATAGACAGAATGGATCTGTATACGCGTGAAGTGAACCAGACACAACCTCAGAAAGTACCAATTTGAACTTGTCCAGCTGTTCTAAAGCAAATCAGGGGCATGCTTTATCTATTAAATATAGAAATATCACACAAACTCTCTGTTGGGGGTAAATGACATGAGCAGTTTGCAAACTAAAGCCCCGGGTCAGACCCTATCCTTATCTATCCTGGTCCTGTCCTTATTGTATAAGGATGGTAAAGCCAGATTGAATGAAAACATACATTATTGCCAGGTGTGATGGCACATGACTTTGTTCCCAGCACTAGGGAACTCGGGAGACAGGTGTGTCCTGAATTCAATATTAGCCAGACCTATAGCTACATAGTGAGAACTTGTCTTAAAGAAAATGTGCATTTTATGCTTATAATATAAGCATAAATATATATATTCTTCATAGGTGTCTGGTATTCTAAGCTATTACAAAATGTCTCTTAGAGAAACAGTGTCTAAGCATCCATACAGAGTCTTTTTTAGCACTAAGAATACACAGGGACACCAGTGCCTCACATGTACTACACAAGCTTAGTTCATTAGCCCCTATTTTAAGGAGCATCAGTCATCTCACCTACACATTTTTCAACTTCTTATTGTCACAGATCGGCCATGTGCCCTTTAGAAAATATGCTAATGGACTTTCCATATGCTATTGCTTAATTATATTTTAATCTGCTTCCCCAATTGTTGAATCTTCAGGTTCGTAGCAATTATTTTCAAATATATTAAAATCAATGCCGTTTTCTATAGCAGTCCTAAAGAAAGCAATTAATAAGTAATTTCATCTTCTTTAAAAAGGCACAAGCTAGTTTCTTCCACTAAGAATCTTGCCTGGATATTTATCTTAAGCAGTGGTATTCGGACTAGCAAGCTGAGTAAGTATGTTTTCAGAGCGAGGAACTCCACTGGAAAGGATGGAAAGGTTACTCAAGACCCTTGGGCACACTGCCCTGGCTTCCTTTCTTTTTCATTGCTTTTTGGTCCGGCCGTTTGCAAAAGAGCTGGCACCTTGGCAAGATTCACCCGGGTTTTCTTTCTTACCAGGTGAAAACCCGCTCTAGAACAACAGCTCTTGCTCTTAGAGCATTCTGTCAACACATCCAGAGTCCTCTTCTCTCGGGTCAGACTCTCAACGGGCAAAGAGCTCCATCCTCTCTTGTCCCTGAGGTCTGAATGGTACCCAGTCCTGAAGTAGGAGTCCTGCCTCTTCTTTCAAGTGGAGACTCCCTTACTTCTTAGCAATGTTTTAGGGTATCATTTTTAACCTTGAAGATGCATATGTTTCTCATTTTTTACTGACAGTCACGTTCCTAAAAAAAAAAAAAGTGTATATGGCAGTTAAACTCCATGAATCGTTCTTATGTAAACTGACATCTGATACTACTCATCAATTTGGGGTTCTCTCCATTTTTGTTATAGTTTTTATTATTTAGAAAAATTGTTAAATTTCAATATACTTTGACCGTATTCTTCTCCTCCCCTATGTTTTCCCAGATTCTCTTTCCCTCCCTATCCACCCAAATTTAAGTTCTTCATCAAAAAACAAAGAAAAAAAAAAAGCAGGCAAAAACCCAATACAACAACAAACTTCTCCAAACCAAGAAAACAAAATACAACAACATAAATAAAAGAAAAAAACAAACCTTGCCAAATTGTAACCAAATAAAGGCACACAGAAAACAATCCCGTGGAATTTATTATATGTGGGTCCACCACTCCTGAATGGGAGGCTTGTCCTGGAGTGGTTGTCATTCCATTGAAGTAAACTGGGTTTCCCACCCCCAGTAGATATAAATGACAATTCAGTTATTCACATTTACCCGAGTGGCTAGTCATTCATTCATTCATTTCATTCATTCATTCCATTTTAATGTAATAAAATATAACAAAAACTATGAAACCAGAGTTTGACAGGACAAATCAGCAGAAGGAAAAATGGCTGAGAGAAAGCAGAGGAATCAGAGACCCACTGAATCACACTCAGAGGAATCCCACAAAACACCAAACTGGAAGCCACACACCTGCTGCAGACCAGTGTGGCCCATGTGCATGGTACTTCAGTCTCTGTGAGTTCATATGAGCTTTGCTCATGTTGATTTAGAGGGCCTTGTTTTCTTGGTGTGCCTCCATCCCCTATGGCTCTTACAATCTTTCTGCCTTCCCTTTCATGGGGTTTCTTGAGCTCTGAGGGGAGGTATTTGATGGAGACATCCCATTTAGGACTGAGTATCCCAAGGTCTCCCACTCTCTGCTTAATGTCTGGCTGTAGGTCCCCGTATTTGTTCCCATCTGCTGTAGGAAGAAGCTTCTCTGATGATGGCTGAGCAAGGCACTGGCCTATGAGTGCAGCAGAATGTCATTAGGAGCCGTTTCATCACTACTTTTCATTTTTGTTTTTGTTTTAATACCAGAGTTATTTAATTTACCCAGACTCTGGGCTAACTAGTCTCAGATTCTTGTTCTCCTAAGCAGTGTTGGGTATGGGTTTCCTCTTACAGAGTGGGCCTTAAGTCAAAACGGTTGGTTGTTGATTAGTCCCACAAGCTTTGTGCTACCATTGGTCTAACATATTTTCTGCACAGTACTCCATATTGGACCAAAGCATTTGTAGCTAGCTAAGTATTTACGTTTCTCCTTTGGTGGTATACTGAGTACCTTCTATACCACTAGAACATAGGGGAGGGGGATCTATGTAGGCACCAGATCGACATCTCCATGTTCAGTGAGTTGTGTATGTATTGTCTTCAACAAAGTGGTCTTGCTGTCAGTTTGTGGAGAGCAATTATATATATTCTTAGCAACAGCCTTGGCTGTTTGGGGATTTCCAAGGGCCCCTTTGGCCACCAAATCAATTAGATGTAACCCAGTTCCTGTACTGAGAATTTTCTTTGCTAACATGAGATGTGCAATTGAGATTCTGTATCCCCCATTATTTGACAATTTAATTTAGATGACCTTCATATATGCATATAATTTAGAAAGTTTCTACTGTATTAGGTTTCCATACTACCTCTCTAATGCTCCTTAATTTTAGCTCTCTCTCCTTATATTCCCAACCACAACCCCCTCTCCCCTACTCCCCTTTTGATTGTCCCATTTCAGCCCCTAGCCTGGTCCATACATAGTTATCTATATTATTTCCTTTTCCTAAGGAGATCTATCTGTTCCCTCTAGCCCTTTACTCTATACCTACCCTATTCTATAGTGACTGCATGAGTTTTCATTTCCACCAACAACTGAGGATGAGTGCTCTTCCTTCTCCGCATCCTCAGTTGTCATTTGTTTAATCTCTCTTAGCCACCCTGACAGGTGTAAGGTGAAATCTGAGAGCAGTTTTGATTTGTTTCCCTGATAGCTAAAGATGTTGAACATTCCCTTAAGTGCTTCCAAGTCACTTGAGTTTTCCCAATTTCAAGTTGTACTACGAGGCTATAGTAATAAAACCAGTATGGTATTGCCACAAAAAACAGACACATTTGTTAATCAATAGAATCGAATTGAAGACACAGACATAAATCCATACACATATGAACACTTTATGTTTGATAAAGAAGCCAAAAATACACACTGGGTGGGGGGGGAGACAGCATCTTTCGCAAATGGCCCTGGTCAAACTGGATGTTGGTATGTAGAAGAATACGAATAGAATCATACTTATTGTCCTGCACAAAACTGAACGCCAAATGGATCAGAGACCTCAACATACAACCAGATACACTGAACCTGATAGAAGAAGAGATGGGGAATAGCCTTGAACTCATTGGTAAAGGAAAAAAAAAACTTTCTTAACAGAATACCATTAGCACAGGCACAAAAAACAACACTTAATATGTGGGACCTTGTGAAAGTGAGAAGCTTCTGGTGGGCAAAGGATACTGTCATTTGAACAAAGTGGCAGCATACAGAACAGGGAACAATTTTAACCCAATACACATCTGATAGAGGGCCAATATCTAAAATATATAAAGAACTCAAGAAGCTAGATATTAAGAAAACCAATAACCCAATTAAAAATGGGGCATATATCTAAACAGAATTTTCAATAGAGTTTCTCTCCATTTTTAAATTAGCCTTAAATGTTTTCAAATTAAATTGTCCATATTCTTAGCCAATAGATAATCATCTGTAAATAACACCCATATATGCAGTAGGGGAGATGGCTTTTAAAGGAACCCTGCTGGATGAGCCTGTAATGAAAATAATTCCCACTGAAGTCATTTGCTTTTTAAGATGTAGTTTTGCATAATGTTTCCCCTACTAAGTAAATCTTCCTGATATGACTCAAGATACACTACAGCATCAAGAGGGAGAGTTTTCACCTCGACTGCCTATTAATTCAACCCAGTCACTTGCTCTTCCCACCTGACCCCACAGGTTCTGCTGACATTAAAGTTTCATAGGATATTGTATAGCCTTCCATATAATCTGGTAAACCATTCTCAGAAACCAGACACACATTAGATATTCTATACCAAAAATTAAAGTCAGTGTAAATCATCAAAAATTTAGGCAGGATGCATTCCTACAAATGGAACATATTTACTAAGAATGTTATCAGACAGGTTGTGAGCCATATGGTCCTTTGCCAGAGAAGTTTTGAGATGGGTAGGGAAGGGCTGGTGACCCACTTGATGCCTATCTCTTTTGGAAATGTTACCACACAACACCAAGTTTAGTTTTATGCAAAGTGGAAGGGGGGATAGCTTCAAGTGCTAAATATGGAAACAATGCTATAGGAAGGGCAATCACTGCTTCCACAAGGGACAAACCCACTCCTGATTTGGTGAATACGTACAGTGATATGGTGGCCTTTGTTCAACTCTTTTGTATATGACAGTAAATGTCATCAGTGTTGCTTTCTTGTAAACTTATGAATAGATTTTGTAATTGGAATTTCAAATGTGGTTATGGGAAGCAGGAAGCACACACACACACCCACACACACACATTTGGAACAACACCCTTCTATAAATCTGTACAGCAGTCTATGGGGCCGTCTAGAATTCTTCTCTTATTCTCCCATGTTTATTTAAGGACTAGAGTCTGCAATGAGTGAGGAAGGCATTTGTTTTCATATAGAGGCAAGGGCTCATATACACTTTATGAACATACTGCATGTCATCATATATGGGTTTATTTCACATGTTCTGACCATCACTCTGAGGCCTTTTTGATGTTGTCAAGCTGTTTCATGGCATATACAGTCCATCACTCAGATCCAGACAAACAAAGCCCCTTCCTTCCACATTGCCCACCAAGGTTATGGTAGACATATTTGTAGCAGCCTTACACACCCATGCTTCAGAGTCCTCATCTATAGTCCCCCAGACTGGGGATTCTGAGCCCATCTCAACACTTTCTTCTGTAATGGCATGCTTTGGGTGTGTCAGTGTTGGAAATTATACAGGTGGAAGAAAACATCTCCCTTTGTTCTCTTTTGCATGAGTTTCTTCCTCATTAGAAACACCATATTTTGTACATTTAATTGTGAATTGTATTTAATCTCTGATAAATTCCATTTTATTGTTTATTATTGCTGCTTGTGACAAGCATGGATATTGAAGTCTATCTGGGTTTTTTTTTTTTCATATGTTGCTCAGATGCCATTACACATTTTTAGTTGTACAAGCAGACATCTTTTCTTTTCTTTTCTTTTTTACTTTATTTTTTATTTCTTGAAGTTACATATCATCAGCATTGAATTTCATTGTGGATTTTTAAAATCCCTACCAGGAGCCCAATTGTTTGATACCATAGTAGAATGCCATTGACTGGACTGCTTGAGCAACAGATGTCTATATTCTCCTTTCTCAAGAAAGTGACATCCAAGATCAAGGTGCCAGCTTGGTTGGGCCCTGGTGATGGCTCTTGCACTGGCTTCCAGATGGCCACCTACTTACATCCTCACCTTGTAAAGAGAGCAAACAGGAGCTATCACTGTGGTTTTTTTTTTTTTTTTTCTGACAAATCTTTTTCTGAGGCCCTCTCCACCCAACCTAACCACTTCCCCGAAGCCCCACATCCAAATATTCCACTGAACATCAGGGCATCAGCATTTGGGTCTGGAGCAGGAAGAAGAGTTTCCATTGGAAACAAGCAGAGAAGACATAGAACTGCCACACCTGCAGAGTTGAAGATGCATGCTCCTGCAGAAATGTCTCTGCTGCCAGTGCACATATGTGTACTTTCAGAGTTCTAAGGGAGCCACTGCTGAACATTGCAACCACGTGGGACAAACAGAAAAGATGAACATTACGGAGGCAATTTTATCTAGACTAAGAGATTAGAAGAAAATATTCAGAAACCTCGATACCACCATACTGCAGAGTCATTGCCTGCTTTATTCATTTCTATGATTCTCGAGGGCAAGTGGTCACGGCGTGCTTTTAATTGATATATCGACCTCAGGTTTTATGGAAGTGACCGTGTAACACCCCTCAAACAATAAATTCCTTTGCAGAAGCAGACATGTATCAGAACTGCTCCATCCTAAGCTTGGGCTACATCTGGAACTGCTATTGGTTTCTGTAATTAAAATGAAGAGTGAAATTAACTTAGAGCTGCCTCTACCTTCTCCTCAATACATACGTGTCAGCCGGCTCTGCTCAGATCCGAGAGCCCATGAGGGTTACTGTGCTCCTGAAACAGCAGCTTGGACAACTGGGCTTTTTGTCTTGTGTCTGGTGTAGGGAGCTTCCTGGCTGGCCCTAAGGTGGCTTTGCATAATATTTTCTGGAGGGACTGTGTAAGTTAGCTAATGCCAGGACCAAGATGAGCAAGGGAGGCATGCAGACTTCAGACAGAATGCAAAGGGCGTCCAGAAAAGGAGGATGGAATGAGATGCTAATATAATAATACTCAATTCTAGGACTAATGGGAAAGATCTTTGAGGAATAAATATGGAAATTTGCCACAGAGGCAAGAAGGGATGCTCGTTCTTTTCTTTTGCTGACTGAGTCCAGGGTAAAGCCAGAGCATAATGTGTTTTCATGTTCATTTTGTTTACCAGGGATCACTTTTTCAGAAAACCAATTTTGAAATTGATTTCTGAATTTTGGGGTCCCTCCTAACTTCCTGTGTGCCCCCAAGGTAATAGTCCTAATAATGGGCTGTGTGTACTGCTAGACCTGAAACAAAGACAGGCAAAGTAAGTAAGGCTGCTTACTTACTATATCTCAGGTCATTGCTGAGTCCTTTCCATGATCTTCTCCTACCATTCTCAGAAAAACACTACAATTATTATAATTCCATCTTATTTCACCCAGGAATTTAGGCTCAAATGGATTAAGGAAATTGTCACAGAGCTATATATATATTTTTTTTCTCATATGCTGACCCCCAAAGTCATTCCTACTAACTACCTTTTAAAATTTGATCACCAGAGGATAGAAACAACCTCATGCTGGGCTCCTAAAAATGACAGAGCAGGGACTCGTCTCTGGAACACTGGACACGCCGTCTAGAGTCTCTTACTGGACCAAAATCCTGCTTTCTCATTCCTGTCCCATGCTTTGAGAGAAGCAGTTTTCTAGGCTCTGACCAAGGTCTCACAGAACTGCTCTTCAGGACAACCAGGTTTAATCTGACACCATCTGGTTTCTCCCAGCTTTGAAAGCCACATAGACAACTTATAGATCCCCAGAGACTATACCTGTACATAAGTGAATAGCTGAGTTTCGGTAAAATGTTATTTACAAGAATAATCTGCATCAAGATTGGCCTCAAGGCCACTCAGTCACCAATCTCATCCCTATTTATTTCACTCTTATTTGCAAAGGCAAGACCAATCAACAAGCTGCTACCTGAGGGTGGATGCAAAAAAAAAAAATTGTTTAATTGTCATCTCTGGATAACTGTTGCATCTTGTATAATTGTATCACATTTCACAATATGCATGGGCTAGGGAGATGCCTTGGTAGGTAAGATTACTTGCAGAAGCATTGTTGGACTTGCTGGCTGCAAACTTAGCTCTAGATTTATCCATCACTGAAGTGCTAGCTGTTCACTCAGCTCTGCATGTTTTCACCAGGGTCTTGCACATCATTGTTTTCTTCTTCTTCTTCTTCTTCTTCTTCTTTTTCTTCTTCTTCTTCTTCTTCTTCTTCTTCTTCTTCTTCTTCTTCTT
>CAJQZJ010031764.1:7495754-7521209 GCA_907164525.1 Lophiomys imhausi
TTCTTCTTCTTCTTCTTCTTCTTCTTCTTCTTCTTCTTCTTCTTCTTCTTCTTCTTTTCTCTCTCTCTCTCTCATACACACACTAATTCTATACAGAATAATACATTTAATTGTGACACGTTCATATGTTCATGAAACATACTTGGTTCTGATTGATGGTGACATGATTCTTAATGTAGCTTAAATGGTCCTGGAACTCATTTAGGTGTTGTCCCTGGGTGCCAGATTTTAAGATCAGATTCATGGGTGGAAGAGAGGTGACTCCATGGCTAAGAGTGTGCATTGCTTTTGTAGAGAATTCAACTTCAAGTCCTATCACCTATATCAGGAAGCTCCCAGTTGCCTGTAGCTACAACTCCAAGTAGATTGGAGGGCTCTGGCGTTAGTGGGCATCCATACATGTACATATATGCACACACATCCACAAAACTTTAAAATATTAAAACAAATATTTAAACAAAACAAGTTCAGTTGCACTTCTGATCGCTACTACTGTCACTCCAAGACCTTCATCAGCATCTGAGATGGGCTTACCCCAGCTGAGTCAGAGCCATTGTATATCTGCTCATGTTGGCTACTCTGGTCATTTTATTTCCCAGAAAACAGGATTACTACCTGAATATCCAGACTATTGCTGCTGCTTCCTTAACTTTGAGTCATAGTCTTACAATGTAACTCAGGCTGGTTTCAAACTCTCCATCTTCTTGTTTCAGCTTCCTGAGAGGTAGAATGGTGGACATGTCCTACCACACCCAGCTACATCCCCCCCCTCCCCAATTATTTGAAGTGAAGTGCCTGCCAGCCAGCAACCTCTTTTCAAGTGACTACTATCTTGCATTCTCCATTTGGTTATTAATCTCAATACAGAAGAGTGGCTTTTGTCTTTTTCAAATGGGGGGTCTGTCTTCTGCAAAAGGCTGCCAGTTGCAAAAGCAGCTCCCATCCCATGGTGTGCCCCCAAACATCTTATTTGTCTTGATATTTCTTTCACAGAAATACATATGACAGATAAGGAGTCACTGGAGGCTGCGCTTGCTTTGTGTCAGACAGATATTAAAACAATAAACTATGCTGCCCTGGGATTCCAGCACACACAAAGCCAGAGAACAAGGCCGAGATGAGATGCTTCTGAAAAGCAGGGAGGCAGATGTGCCCGGGGAATTCCATGGAAACACGAGGGCCTGAGATAGCACTGATAGAAAGCAATTTTTTTTTTTAATGCTTACATTTGCTTAAGAGGATCAACTGCCCAGTGCTTCTCCCATGTTCAGTACCTTGACAATGCCCACTCATTCTCTAGCCCTAACAGGGGCAATAGAAAAATCTGTCAGTAGTTTGAGAAGCTTTGTTGAGTAGTTTACTTTTTAAGTGCTGGTCCTTTGCCTCCTGAAACTACTGTGGATTTTAAAAGCACAAGGGGTGTGTGTGTGGCGGGGAGGGGTGGGGGGGCGGCATGTTACCCATTCAGATCTCTGCCCATGCAAGTTCTAGAGGTAAAAGCTAAAAGCAAGGTTGGTTCCTGAAGGGAAACAGGGTAGTGTGATGCTACAGACTAGGTGTGTATTTCTAGTAGAGTCAGACTTGCAAATTGAACCAGGTCTGTAACTAACTCTAACACCCCAGATCTACAGCTAACCCTAACACACCAGATCTACAGCTAACCCCAACACCTCAGGTCTACAGCTAACACCCCAGGTCTATAGCTAATTCTAACACCCCAGATCTACAGCTAACCCTAACACCCCAGGTCTGTAGCTAATCCTAACACCCCAGTTCTACAGCTAACCCTAACACCCCAGGTCTGTAGCTAACCAAAACATCCCAGGCTGTAGCTAACCTTAACACCCAGGTCTACAGCTAACCTTAACACCCTAGGTCTGTAGCTAATCCTAACACCCCAGTTCTACAGCTAATCCTAACATCCCAGGTCTACAAATATGCATAAGAGCAGTTAAGGACTAAGGATGGGAGAAAGAATACTTGAGTATTTCAAGAGCTGGAACAGGGGTTCCAAGGCCTCTTCGCATGGGCATCTGCATCACAGAGACAGAAATGCAACTAGGGACACCTTTCCTTCTCATCAAAAGCAAACTTCCCCACTAAGTACAAGGATGCCCAAAAGGAAGATAAGCATGTTTTTTGTGGAAGAAAGGAGAATCTGGGAGAGGTCATTATGCACTCAAGAATGAAAACATTTGACTTATTGCTAATGCAAGTTTCCTCAAATCATGTTATCAGTTACAGATTAGAAACCTTCACATGCCAATCTATGGCTATCAGAGAACTTGAGTGCAGGAAATGAAGCTTTAGGCCCAAGCACCCTGGCTGCATGCATATATTACATCTATCTCCTTGGGGTTTGTTTGCATATGATGCAGGCTTTTGACAGCTAATTCTTTCTGTGTATAAACAAGAAAGAACTGGGAAGATAGCTCAGTGGTGAAGTGCTTGCCATGCAAGCATGAGGACCTGAATTCAGTCCTCAAAGCACACATGAGAGAAGCTGGGCATGTTGGCCATACTGTGATCTCAGGGTTGGGCATGTGGAGACGGGAAGATAGAGGGAGCTTGCTGGAAACCCAGTTTGGTGGTGGCATTGGCTAGTTCCAAGCCAGCCAGAGACCCTGTCTCAAAAAAAAATTTAAGCACTTATGCAATGACATCTCAGGGTTACCTAGCCTCTGCATGCTCATGTATCCCCCTGTCCCCAATATGTCTATCACTTCTACCTACACAGAATCCTGTTTTCCACTAACACATTTTGGTTCCAATCATTGGTTTCACAAATTTCTCCCAGCACCTCCCTACAACCTAATGAAAAAATGGGGATTGCAGCACAGTGTGACCTGCTCTTGTTTTAGATGTGATGTGACCCACTGTCTTTGCTATGCAAATTGTCTTGGATACTTACATGTGGGGATTAAAAGAGATGGCCCATATAAGTTCTTTCCAGACTTCTGGAGTTGTAGCAGCTAGTCAAGCAATTGGCCGGGCTCTCCTCTTTCTTTGTCTTCTGAAGGATCTTTGAAAGTTCACCACAGAAGCTGATTGGGAAGGTTTTATTATGTAGTGGGTGGACGGCTGAGGAAATTTCCAAATGGCCCTCCTTCTATAAGAGGGCCTTAGGATTCTGGCTCCTAAATTGGGCACATGATTAGCAGGTACAGATGGCATGTGGCCTACAGGTTTGTTTGGGATGTGGATCAAAGACTCAGAATTTGTTTTGTTTTAAGCTAAATTCTGATGCTGAAAGGCAGATGGCCTCCACACTGACAGACAAAATAGTGATGGCTGGGTGTGAAATGAATAAATGCATTTGCATCTCATACCTGTCTTGTGAATCACTGCACACACACCCCCCCACCAGGACCTTATGCTCAAGAGCTATAGCAGCCCCCCCACCCCAGAGAACCATAGGAAATCCAGCCCACCATAAGGCAGCTAATTTATCTCACTTGCCCTGCTTTCTACCTGGAGAGGTAATCCATCGAGCTCACTGTTCCAGGCAGCTGTTAGATAGATCATGAATGATTTAACAATTGAACCTTTACTGTATATATATGCACTCAATTTAAAGTCATTATTTATATAAACTATTTGGTTTCTTTTTCTTCCCCATAGTGTCCTGGAAAAATAAAATAAAACTAAGTTGACATTGGTACTGATTTTGTCAAACTAAGAGATTATGGCAAATGGCTCCATCTAAATTAAAATAGATTCCAGCCTCTATGCTCCCTCCAATAGCAGAATGTACTTTTGCAAATGTCGGCTGCAGTGCTGCCAAGTTAAACACTCCAAGATGGAGATTCATTTCCATTTTGTTGAATGAAACATTTCAAAAATCTTATCCAGGGGAGGTCTGTCAATACCCATGAGTCAGAGAGATCGCAAGGACCTCTTTCTTCCACATCAAGTGTGGGACTGCACACCCAGCACCCCTGAATCTGCTGGACTAACCCTGCCATTTGAAACATGGGAGAGAAAATAGCTGGATTGCACAGGAAGTAGGAATGGTGTGGTGGTTAGTGAGCTCAGAGCTGCTTCTTCACTCAGCCCCACACAGATGAATGATTTGAGAATATTCCTGTAAATAGGTAACAAGTGTGGGTTTTGTTCTGCCTTCCAGAATTGACTGTTTTGAGTGAGAAAATCTTTCTGCTTGGGGAACACCAATCCTGCGATCCAGAACAAATCCTCCTGTGTTCATTGTGCCTGATTTTCTATATTGTTTTCTTCCAGCTCACTCATTTATGGACAAGCTGGAGATGTATTTCGAACCAAGCTGTGGGTAAAATGATACCTGAGAACAGCATTGACAAATTAATTACATATTGAACAATAAGTACAGCACCTCAAAGTGTCAGGGTAGCTTTGTATTCAAATACTTTAGAAATGAGTTGTTGGTGGATGTGGGTGTGTGTGTGTGTATGTTACCTGGTTGTGCATGCCTGTGTGGGGGAGGGGGGTGGAAGTCGACCTGGTTGTCTTCATCTATCTTTCACCACAGTATTTTTTGGAGACAGGGTCTCATACCTAGCTTAGAACTAACTGATTTGGTTGACTGGCTGGCTGACCAATGAGGTGAACCTCAGGATCCATCTGTCTCTATCCCTACACCCACCCCAGAATTGAGATTAGAGGCTTGTGTCACCATATTGCTTTTAATGGGTTTTTGGGATTGAACTCAGGTCCTCATTGCTTGCAGCATACTCACTTTACTAGTAAGCCATCTGTCAAGTTCTGAAATATGTTTCTTATTTCAGTCTTCCAAATTCAAAAGTTGTAGGGGAATAGAAACATTAAGGACTTATAGTAACTAGGTTTGTGTGGACAACTGAGGCTCTACTGGCAGTGCTGTAATGTAACCCTACTTGCCACTCACACATCCCTACATGTTGGATGGTTTACTTATGTCAGCCCTAGCTTAAATCCAGATGTGCAGACAAACTCCGTCAGAAAGGAAAATAGGCTTCCCTTGGATTCTTAGCAACATAAGTCTGTGCTCATGTCTATGGACTGTGCCCAGTTAGTGGAAGAGGAATGGAGCTTTCAGGGTTGTCTTGAAGTTGCAGAACATAAATACATAAGAGCAGTGATGCCCTAGACCCTCTCCCAATATATCCTCCAACATGGAGTATACTGAGATCTCCAGGGAGTTTGTCAATGAAGTCCTCTGAAGATTCTCTTAGTCCATGTTGGACTGAGGCTGGCTCCCTTAGATATGGTAGAAACACAGGAGATGATGCTGCAGTTTGTCTAGGCAATAGGAGGGAAGCCACACTGGGCTATCTTCAAAAACAGAGAGAGCACAGTAGAGATTAGAATGGGGATGTCTAGAGGTTAGATGAAAAGATAAGACCTGGAGTCTCAACTTTGGAGGCTGCAGAGATAGTCTAGACTCCAGTTGCCCCAAGGAAAGCAAAACTAGCAATACTCCAGATACATGTGGTTTTCCGAAGAGCTAATGGGTTAATCTGTGCGTCTGGCAATTAGCAAGTGTTAATAAACACTAGCTGCTATCATGCAGTTGAATCCCTTCCATGTGATAATGGAGTCTCAGAGGCTGGACTTCTGCCAACTGTGACCACATCTTTACTCCAGTGGTGACTGCCTAGGGTTTGGACAAGTGAGATCTAGTATCTCTGAGCCCTTGCATTCGGAGTAACCAAGGCCTTTTCCTTAAGCTGAGCCACCTGCGCAGGCAGCATTTTAGCAAGATTTCCAAGTTCAAGGTTACCCAGCTACCCAGTTTTCTCTGTAAATGAACTGCTGCAAAATTCTGATTATCTGACTGTATAATCAGAATATTTCAGTGTTCTCCTTGTGCCAAACCATTTTGTCCATATGGGAGATACAGTAGTTGACAACATATAGCTTTAAGATGGTCCAATGGAGAGCTGTAAAAGGATTTATCAGTCAAAAATGGAGGAAGAAAAACAATAGGAAGAAGAAGCAAGCACAACTGTGGTGGAATATGGTGGTATAAAAAGAAAAGGTGTAAGAGACGACGCGAGGGTATGAAATCCAGCAGCAGACCAGAATTTGCCTCATGGAATCCACGTTAGTCTTTCCAGACTAAACAAAAAGGAAAGGAATCTGCCAGAGCCGCTTCGGGGCAGCTGCCACATCAAGCTGGAGAAAAATGAGTCATCTCAATCTCTTTTCAAAGTCTAGCTCAAGTGAAGATTTAGATCAATACATTTTGCCTTAGCAGTCAAGCCCATATAGTGTCCTGTCTTCCCCTCACCTCCCATCTCCTTTCAAGACCACATATCTCTCTCCAAGTTGAAATTCTTGCCAGTTCCTACAAACACAACCTAATCAGACCTATAACCGCCTTAGAAACTTCTGGCTAATTTGGATTTGACTAAAACTTTTGTACCATGACTGTTATGTAAAGAGATTCAATTATGGTGCGCAGTGTTTTGTGAGTAACTACCGCCCATAAAAAGTTAATTAATCAGGGCTGTGTCAATTTCCTGGTGCCGTGTCAATTTGCTGCAAGGTAATTAATCACTAATCACCCACCAGCCAGCCAGCTGAGGGACGATCCACCAGCCATTTATTGTGTGTGTGTCCCCTCCCTCCCTCCCGCCCCGGCCAGAAATGGCCAGCACAGCCAGCAAGAAACACATCTTGCCTTTCATAATATTTTTATCGACACTTTTGGATGCTGTAGCAGAATGCAGCAACAAGCCTCCGCAGTTCAATGGAATATGAATATTAAAGAAAGAAACGAGCGGAGATTTATAGGGCATTGCATTTCTGTTATGTCAGTTTTGAGATTAAACCAAGCAAATGAACAGTGAAAAATTACTCTTCCATGTGGAGAATGATGATTAGAGTTGTACATTAATTAGAATTTTTTTTTTGTTGTTTTCCCATTCAATGCATTTCAAATGAGGATGTACTATAAGGAACCAGTTTGTCCAAAATGTAGATTTATTCACTTCTAAGCAGCAACACTTACCATCATTTGTGCTGAAACAAGACTGGATCCCAAATGTGGGTTTCCAATGTAAATGCATGTGGGTAGAAGAACCAAAACTTCTACAAATTCAAGGGCTGTTTAGGGTCTTTATATATATACCAGAAAGGATGAGTCAGCTTCCCCCTCCCAAACCTAAAATTACTGGATTAAAAGAAGAAGAAAACCTTTGTATTTTAATCTAGAACTTAATATACCCTGTCATACTGCATTTGCACCCAATGCCTCTTAAAAGGGTGATTTAGCCTTGTGTGAACTGTGTGTTCTAAACCAGCTTGGTGGACTTTAATTTGGGATTCATTTTGAAAACAGAAGTTAACATTTTTGGTCATTTGGAAAAAATAATCAGGTTTTTGGATCTTTCTCCAAGATAATGAATGGCCTGCCTCTCAGGAGCCAGGCTGGCTGTTTACGGTGCCCCAATGCATTTGTTAACTATGGCACCATATCTTAAATTTATAGTCTGACACATGAAATGTGAGTCCCTGCCACAAGAGAATCCAATAAGACCCTGAACCTGCTGTTGAAGGCACATTTGCAACCCCAAATTCAAGCATTTGAATGCTTCCTACCATCCATTACCTACAGAGTAATTCAACTACAAATTAGCATGTCTACTTGTGTCTCCACATCTTCAATGGGTGGGGAAAGCAAACAGACTTCGGAACAGAAAGTGGTAGGAGGCATGAGACAAAGAGAACTCCACACTCTCTGATGGCAACACCTTTACCGGGGCATCTGGCAATCTCATGCAAATTCAACCCAGCACACAAATGCAAAGAATAATTGCCCATTAAACCGCGCTGTATATTTTTATGGCTGTGTTGCAGAATCTGCCCCCCTGTCGGGGTACACATCTGCTATTCTTCGGTCTCTCCTGGAGCTCTAAAACTTTAATATGCAGTTTATAACCCTCAAGTATTTTCCACTGGCTTTGTGTTTCTTCTCCTGGGATTTCTGGGCCGGTGAAATGATCTCATTTGTGTTTATTTTCGAAGGTAAGCACCATGTTCATAAAGGAGACAGAGAGGGAGGAGGCACTAGTCACTGTAAATACATGAACATGAACGTGGAGTGCAGTGGAAGCAGGAGCTTTGTTTTGTTTTTGTTTTGTTTTGAGGGAGAGGTGTCATGAAGCAGGAGAGTCTGGAGAATGGCTCCCTTTGCTCATTGATTACACCCACATGTCCTCCATTTAAAACCCATGATTTGCCTTGATGCTTGAGTCTCACAGAATGTCTCTTGTTACTTTGCTTAACCTTCAGTTCCATTGAGTTTCCAAGGTGTAAGGGGAGTCCCTGTTCTCACAGGCGAAGTGACACCTCCCCATCCTCTACATACCTGCTCTTATGTTCACTTCTCTAATTGAAGGGCTTTGGCAGAGGCTGGGTAGAGGTGGAAATGGACACACGTCACACATCTATGGGACTTCCGATCCTGCCGTGTGCTGTTCTAGTGTTCCATTGTAGCTTATGAGCTAAATCCAACTTTATTTTGTTGACACTTAACTTTCCATACTTTGATTCATGCTGTGCAGGTTTAAGAGGGTGTGTGGGTGTGTATGAGTTTCCCTCCTTCATTTCTACTTTCAGAAGATGCCCAGAATTGAATTCAGTATCGACAAATCAACTTGAATACTACCATTGTCACTTAGCGGTGCTTTTATTTAGGTGTTTGGTCACCCCCAAACTATCCGTCAGGGGTGGGAGGAGACAAATCAAGAGTTACAGTTCTAAGTATGCCTGTCAGTTGGCAAATTTTTGTTTTTCTCGAATTATTCTTTGTTATTTGTTCTTTGGTTTTTATTTTGTTTCTTTGAGACTGGATCTCACTATGTAGCTCAGGATGGCCTCAATATCTGTAGTTCTCCTGCCTCAGCATCTTAAGTGCTGGTACTACAGGTAGGAACCACAAGACCCAGCTTATATAGAAATATTAGCCAAGGGGACATATTTATGTATTTTATTTTAATGCCAGCTTACATTCCAAAAATGAGATTGTATGTGGTTTTCATTTGGCATTCCACATTGGACTTACTAAGCATTTACTATCCTCTTACTAGATACAAACTCTTGAAATGTACATTGATGATAAAATACTTTTAACTCAATAAGATAAGTATTGCATCACAGAGGAAATGAGTCATTAAGAAGGATGTTTTTCCCCTGTACATTTGAAGAATATATCCATTTGGGTTGTGTTTAATCTGTGTCTGGGTTATCTGACCAGGTAATTGCTTCAAAGACACATTTGACCACATGTCAGCATTTATAAACCATTACACCCAGTCACATGGGTATGGATGGGCATTAACTTGCTTGTTTCACACAATTACTCTGCTAAGGAGATGTCATCGAGCAGGAAGGACATTGTTTGTGGGATATCTGGATGGAGTGACGTAAGTAGCCTTTAGTAGGTACTCTCTGTCTGGGATAGTTTACACAGAACAAGCAGCATTGTATGTGTGGGATCAGTGGGAGTATGATATTCTTGGTTTCCAGTTCTCCAGACCTTGCTATTTTCAGGCAAGTTCTCTTATGGTCTGGGACTCACTAATTAGGTTAGGCTAGTCAGCAAACATCAGACATCTATCTGCTCCCATGTCTTCAGTGCTGAGACTATAAGCCCGTGCTATTATTCCTGGTTTCCTTTTAATTTGTTTTTAAATATAAATTCTTAGGCTTAAAAACTCAGGTCACTGTGCTGTGAAAGCAAGCATTTTCATGACTGAGCCCCAAGAACCATTTTTGAAACATGTCATCTATACTAAAATCAAAGTGACTTAAACAATGCCAGATATATTCAGTCTCTCCTTCCACTGGAAACTTGTGGATTCTGTATCTAGTCGCATCTCTGGACCAGTTTAGCATCTCTTAGGACCACAGTAGAGATGGTCTTTCTAGGGCTTATGATAAACTCTATCACTTGCACTGTGTTTATTTGAAGTTCTGGGCAGTGATGGAAAGTGGACAGTGAAGAAGAGAGACCATGGTCTTCTGGAAGCAAGTAGGCATTTGGGTACCAAAGGATGTTCAAAGTCCAGACTGAGTTCAGTTAGGTGCTCCTCCAAACCAAAGAGCAAGGAAGATGGGGAGCCTTTCCCTAAGGGAGCTTGCTTTCTAGCACAAGGAAAGAGTGTTTCTTCTCTGTCTATGCAATCCAAGCTCCTTGAGTTCGACATGGGAGGCCCAGAGCATCTGTCTTCAGAAGGAAATTTTATGATGAAGGCAAAGAATGGAAGGAATGAAACAAAGGAGAAGAGGCATGTAAAGTGGAAGGAAATGAAGGAAGAGAGGAAAAAGGAGGGAGAAATAGAGAGAAGCAGAAGGAAGAGTGGAGGGAGAAAGGGACGAAAGGGAAGTAGGTAGAAGGGAAGGATGGAAGTATGAAGATGTGCTTTTACCATTCTCCCCCTTCTCACTTCTGTCACTTCCTTCTCATTCTAGCTGGCTCCTCCCTCCTTTCCCTATTTGAGTTCCCCTTGTTTCATCCAGGACAAGAGAAAATCTGGAGTGGGATAAGGTGGTACACAGCTATCCTCCCAACACTTGGGAGGCAGAAGCAAGGGGGTATCACTGTGAGGGCTACACAGAGAAACCCTGTCTTTAAAAGAGAGAAGAGAGAGAAATTAAGAGGTGGAAGGAAAAACAAAAATCATCCTCCTGGTGTACCAGTTTTGGTCTCACTTTCTACATTATTACTGTGGACCACAGCAAGGTCACTAGAGGCTCTGCCTTGCTCAAGGGGATTTGGCCTCCCTGGCAACCATGTTGGAACCAGACATTGTTCTTTAGTCATTCAAGTGTCCCTTTACTGGGAAAGGATTGTGCTAACAAGCTTTGCTTGGAAGAGTCCAGAGCCTCATCTCAATATCTATAAGCACCTATCCCACCCAAGCAAAACAAAGGGACACAAACTAGAGCCCTGGCCCCAACTCTGAGCAGCACTTGCTGTCTTCACTCCAGTGTTAAGCTCCAACTTCACATGACATCTCTATATCTAAATCTATGCCAAACCTAATCATCACTTGAGAGGGATTGGTCTCACTCCTGTGGCTCCATAGAAGGGGGTAATGGGTCAACATAATTATGGGATGCCCTCACACAGCAAGCCTGCTGCTCAGCCACATTGTACACTTCTTTTTTTCCTCATTTTGAAAATGAAAAACATTCTATGAAAACTTTTATTTGAATCACAGTGGGATAGAATCAGGATAAAACCATCCCCATCCACTCTATTCCCAGTCCTGAAGCAAACATCTCTTGTGCTGCATAGTCCTAGGCTTGAATAAGCTCAGGATTTCCTGCTTTACCCAGCAAAACAGGAGCTTCCGTTTCTGCCTTATTGGTTAAAACACGACACCGGAAACTTGGCTGCTAGGGACTGGCATGAGAGTTCTATAAACACACACAATTTGTCTTTAAACATAATCATAAAACAGTTCAAACTAAACTTTAGGTAGAAATAGGAGAAGAAACTCAATCTGTCTTTGTTTTATGTTCTTAACTTTTTACTCATGCTGCAAAGTATCATGAAAGACCCTGCCATACCTTTAAGAGCATGTACCAAATTCCAGACAGTCACTGACAGCTGGTCTTCATTTCAAGGGAATAATCCCTGCTGAGAATTCATACAGAATTGTGAACAGACCTGGCTTGTCCACCATATAGGCACAAACCCACTCTGTGCACAGATGGAGGGCTTTAGTGTAAGACCCCCAAGGTCCCTGTGTGGCCACCTCCAGGATCCCTGTGTAGCCGTCTCTACCTCCTCCAAGAGCACAGGTTTTTTTGTGGGGGCTCATGCACACTTCTCTAATTTTCTTTCTTGTGTGTGTGTCTGTGTGTCTGTATGTGTGTGTGTGTGTGTTCCCCCCACAATGCCTACTGAGGTTCACACCTGAGCACGTGTGAGAAAGACTCTTGAATATTATGAGATAGAAGGGGAAGGATTCCTCTGCCCCTGAAGGCGATGGCCGGGAGGAGTTTAGGCCCCTTTGAACAGGATGGATGCAAGGTGGAGACTATCTTTAGTGTGGGATGAATGAGAATGCTCTCACTTGGACAGGAGTTCTGCAGAAGCAGGGAAAGGAAATTCCGGGGTATGTGGGGCTGTTACAGAGTTCCTCTTGTTTCTGGTTTCTGGGTCCTTACTATAGCTTTTACAGACAGGGACTTCTCACATCTCTTTTTCCCCCCAGGAAATCCAGTCTCTGTATGAGATAAGGCTTAGGGTATAGTGCCTTTTAAGTGAACTGGGGAGTCAGCACTGGTAGAACACTGTGAAGCTCACCAAGAGACAGGAAGCTAGAGGCAGAATCATTTTGTAATGAATGCTTGGACTTTCCTGAGGAGTTCCCATCTGCATGTATGAGTGAAAGGGCCTGCCAAGAGGAGATTCAAGACCTAAGAAATTGCCAGGTGTAACTCCTTTTGTGACTCCCCACCATGCCTGACACTTTCTTCCTAGACACGGGGAACCAATCCAGGTACCCCCTTTTCCCAAAGAGCTAGTTGTCAGACTTCCTATCTAAAGGTACAGGCGTGTGTGTGTTGATGTGTAGGAGCTTGTGAGATGCTGGTGAACCACTGAGGATGTAATGCTGTTTATGCACTCGGAGCACATGTGTGTGATAATGCCTCAATTAAGAGTTCCTGCCAAAGACTGGGGATGCTGCTCGATGGAAGAATACTTGCCTACCAAAGATGTCTAAAACCCTGCATACCAACAATTTTCCTGCAAGAAAATTATATTTGTGACAGGCCAGGTATGAACATAAAACGAATGTATAATATAAACAACGATAGGTTGGGGAAATTACCAGCAATAATAAAGAACTCTTAGTTCTGTGCAGTTTGGCCTCAAAGATAAATGCCAGTGTATAAAAGTATGCGTGCACATACATTTATGAGCATATGCACACATGTGACTATGTATATTTGTGTAGTATATCTTCAAAAACATGTACATATACACACATTTTTCCAAAGCCTGTGAAGTTTACCAGAGATGTACCTAGACTTATGCATAAGCAAATAAACAAATTCACATGTGTGCAAACACAGACACACACACAGAGAGCGTGGTTGAGGCATTGTGCATAAGTACTCAAATTTTCTATAATTTAAGTTTATGTGAAGGAACTTTTATGTAATATGGGAGTTTCTGTTAAGTAGCTTTTTCTCTGTTATTAGGAATTCTCTGTAAATGTCTGTCATTTCATCTATTCTCATGGTCAGAAACTTCTGTCATACCTACCCCAGGCTCACCAGGTTCCTTTCCAGGCTTGTAGCACTTCTATTTCCCTTTTGAATCTTGCTAATAGAGGGTAGGATATGTCATTCCACCTTCTTACCACAGAAACAGGATCCAGAAAATGGTCCTCACCAGGCTACCTGTGTATCTCATGGGGTTCTGCTCTCTCCTCTCTTCCATAGTGCCTGGCTTTCCATATCCAGCTGCCACTGCTGCTGCTGCATACCGAGGGGCTCACCTGCGAGGCCGAGGCCGCACCGTGTACAACACCTTCAGGGCTGCAGCGCCCCCACCCCCAATCCCTGCCTATGGCGGGTAAGTGCTGCACCCTCCGGGCAGGGGGGACTCCCTGCACCTGCTCTCCTTCCCCAGAGGCACGGAGTGTTTGTGAACGCATGATGGTCTTGACCACCCCACCAGAACCTCCCTAGCATGCAGCCTAATGTGCGCCTGCCGCAAAGCACCTTGCAAAGAGTATTGAAAAATGAGTGTAATTTGTCTGGTCATGGTTGGTGCCTTTAAGCATTCTACATGTCACATGTTGTTATGTAAATTCTCTTTGAGACTGAATGCTGGAGAACAGAGAAATGGTTACAGCCAAAGATGTATTTCTGATGAATGCAAGCGCCTGGTTATTAAGGAGGTTGGACTATATTTACCCCTTGAATGCAAAGGGACGTGAGGTTTCCCATACAGAAAAACCACTGGGGTGATCTTGCTTCCCTCTCCCATAGACATTTTGCACTCCCAGGTGTGTGAGCTTCTGCCTGAGAAAATTAGGTGTTGAGTCAAACACAACGTTCCGGACAGGAACAAAACTATGGTCAACTTGCCTCTTACTTGTGTTTTCCAAAATGACCCATCCTGTCCTTCCTTTTTTCTACTGCCAGCTGAGGCCTTCTGGGAGTAGATGTTGTTACTGATAACTAAAGGTCTAGGAATGGTTGGGAAGAATGGAAGGAAGAAAGGAGGGAATGAAAGGGGGGAAAGAGAGATGGACTGACTTAAAGGAAACAACCCTGAAATGGCACTCCCTCTGCTCTTCTATCAGGGACTCTTGGAAAGGCATTATTTCTCCACCTCTGGCACAGAGGCAGAAGGGCCTCTAAGGCACGGGCCCTACATTAGGACAAGGTCTAGGATAGTTTGATTGTTCTAACAGGGTGGACATGGGTGAGGCTATCTAGTGTATAGACTCTAGACATTGCTTAAATGTTCTGTGATCCTGAGGACAGCCCCACCCTCAGGGCGAACAGTGGCCTGGGCAGAAGTGTGACTTGTCCTGCACTTACTGTTGTGGTATTCAAGAGTCAGCTCTGCTCAGGACAGGCTGGCATGAGCTTTTCCAGGCTTTCTGGTAGAAAGAATAAGTCTATGCTCATGACTATAGGAAAAGGGTTAAATGCATTTTCTTAAAAGCTTTGTTGCATATAAATCTTTCAGGAAATCTGAATTCCCCCAGCTCACTTACGGTACTGATGACAAAGGGAAATACTTTTGTCATTATTTATTCATGTCTCACCCCCTCCAAAGGAGTTGAGCTGAAGTGTGTGGAAAAAAAAAAAAAAAAAAACAAAGACTATGAAGCAGGCTGGAGAATATACAGGGATGAGGCTAGGTGAAATCATGAAAATGGAAGAATAAAGGCAAGACAAAGAACAGGATTCCTGACACTGGGTTTCTTGTGTAAGTCATTAGTGTGAGTCAGTGCAAGATTTTTTTTGTGGGTCAAAATGACAATAAGAAAGATGGTGGGTGATAAGAAAATAAAAACCAACTGGCTTTAGTGTTTCTCCATGTTCCAAATGTATCCATATGTTATATAAAGGACCTTTGACTCTTTAATCTGTATAATGCCCACCCAGTATGAGCCTATGTGATACATGGGTTAGGGAAGGTACTGGGGGTGGGGATAAGTAATCATCTGGATTCTTGTTATTGCTAAAGAAATAATCATAAGGTATAAATGCAAAATAGCACTTTTATACCACTTTATTCTGTCTGAAAATCATCATCTTAGTACATGGTAATTGTAGCTTTTCTGTATATATACCCCTAGTCAGTATCTCACTACTATATTGAACAGGAAAGAAAGTAAAATTATATGGCCTATCCTCCCATGAACAATTTATAAAAATCTCAACATAACACACCTGCTATGAAATTGAAATTTACTAACTTATAATGAATGTGCTCTTTGCCGGGAATAGCCATGCATAACTAATTACTGCCACACTCGCCAGGGAGAAACAGGCACTTCCAAATGGTAGACAACATGTTTGTGGCTCTTTTGGAAGGGGTGAAAATGGAATATTCTAGAGGTGCTCCTAACTGTCCTTGCTGTGATGGTGGCTTGCCCTCATCTGCTTCTCCAAATGTGTCATTGGTCTACGTAGAACACACAACAGAGAACAAATGATGACATATGTGGAGAAAAGGGTTTGAGTTTAAACTGGGATGGGAGAAGATTTTATGGCTGAAATCCTGGAATCACAAGTTAAAATAGAATTGTCAATGTCAGAAGCTGGGTGAATGGCTCCACTCACTGAGGTAGAGCAATTGCTTTGCCAAAATATAGACCTATGTTTGAATCTAACAACATGTACAAGAGCTAGGCATGGCTAGGCATGTCGGTGACCCCAGCATTGGGAGCCTGAACATACGCAGATCTTAGGACCTCATTGCCAACCAGACTAGCACAAAAGAACAAGCTGCTGTTTCAGTGAAATCCTGTCTCAAGCTAGTAAGTCAAAGAATGACAGAAGATGCCATAGGTCCCGCACCACCACCCTGCATGCACACACAGACACACTCATGTGCAAGCGTCACACACGTACACACACATTAATTAGTTAATTATAATTATGTATTTGTAATTATAAGTAATTAATTACAAAGATTTCTCAATATATGGCAGAAGGCTGATGTCAAAAGTCTATAAGACTAAAAGTACTGGTGAAAAATGGAGCTTTGGTTAGCTGCCTAGAAATTTTACTGGATTACAGACAGCTAGAATGCATTTGTATGCAATTGAAAAAGAGGAAACCACACTATAAGAGGAAAGTTCCTTTATTTTTCCTCTGGACTCATTGGCTTAGATCACAAGGAAGTCAGACCATCTTTTAAAGAGAACAAAGTGGTACCCAGAGCCTAGATTTCCCAACGAGATAGATAGCTGATCCTGAGTTGAATAAGAAGCAAAGATGCTTCAGATCCATGAGTGTTTCCAGGGCCCCGTGTATCAGCTTGGAGGTGGTCTAGAAACTGTAGATTCCCAAAGATGCTGTCTCAAGAGTCCTTTGGAGGAAGGTTCCTAGGCTTACCTGACATCTTCACTCCTGACATCTCTACAGCCAAGCACCCACACTTGGGAGAAGCCACATTTTATGGCTTTTGTATGCTGCCTGTACCACACTCACAGGAGTTTCTCTGGATGAGGTATGGACCCAATATACAAGCTAATGAGACCAGTTGACATGATAGTTGGTAAGGTACAGGGCTGTTTACCAGAGGAGGGTCCATAGCCTAGCATGAGTGTTCAGAGAAAGCTTCCCAAAAGAGAAGACATGGTTATGCCCTTCTCGTTCCAGACTGCCACATTAAGATCTTGTCCTGTGATTATCCACCCACCCATCCATCTCCATCTTTTTCTAAGATGTTGCCTTATAAAGCATATTTTTTGAAGAATTTTCTTGTTATCTCCAAATGAAGATGCCTCTATCTACAATCTACTTTTCATGCAATATCCAATATGAGTCTATGTTACTAAAATTCCCAACCCCAAAGGTGTTCTTTATTCTAGCTCCATATGGAATTTCTATATTTTTCTCTCTGATAGAAAACACACACATACATACACATACACACAAACACAAACACACATACACACTCACACACACTCAAACACTCAGACATACACACATTCACACACGCACACCCATAAACACACACTCATACACACATCCAAACACACACAAGCACAAGAATACACATAAATATACACATATATTAACACACTCCCATGTGACATATAACAATCCTCATGGCTACCTCTGTGGAGCTTGGGGTAGTCCTTGGTCATATAAGACATTGATATAAGCATCCAAGAAACCTTATTAATGACACTCTTCTCTGTATCCATTTTCTGAACTTCCCAGCAGTTAAACAACATAGATTATGAAGAAGTCCTATTCTATTTTCTCTGGTACACCTAAATAAAACACTCTGGAAATATCAACATACAGTCATCACTCCAGGAGCAGTGCTTCTGCTGATGGACAATGAAGGGATCATAGGGATAAGCAGAAAACCCTAAACACAGCCAGCAATGCATTATCAGCTGCCAACAATAAAAGAATCAAGACCCAGGAGACTGAGTGCATAGTAAATGTAGTATTTTACCACCCGAGATAGCTACAAGGAGGCACACTGTCTCCTTGATAGGAGAGTAAAACATGCCCCTAGCTCAGTAGGACTCATGAAGGATGAAATAGGAAGAGCTGCACAAGGTTATGGCTCAGTAAGGCCCATGCTAGGACATGTTTACTGGACTGAAACTAATCTTGTTGAGGCTGAGGTGACTGTTGACATTTTTTTGTAAGTTGCCCATACTTCCCTTCCTTGAGTGCTCCCCTTTTCTTGAGGGAGTATACAGGTTGATCTTATATCTCTGCCTTTATATGTATTTTACCTCTTTGCTAGGGAGCTCCTGCAGTTCAAAAGCCCCATATCATCCCCAAAGCAGGACATAGTCATGGACAGAGTGTACCAAAAGCTTATGGACTCGGTAGACTAAACAGAGTGTTTCAGTTAGGGGACTGCTTCAAAGAGTCCAATAGATGAGCGTTTCCCTGTTTCTCCTTGTCTTTACTGAAGTTTTGATGGAGAAGCCACAATGTCCTATCATCCAACAAGTCATATTTATGAGAAAGTATCCATTAGGGAGTTGTCATTTAAAAGAGCTTGCAGGCTGACAATACAGGTGGAATTAGGTCCACACTATGACTGAGCACAGCATCCCATATAGGGCACAGCAGTTAATCCCGTTCCTTGAGCAGCAGCACAGCTTCACCACACACTAAGTAATTACTAAATAGATACTTGTGATGTGTGCACAGTGATACAATATGCCGCCCTTAGGAAGCACCACAGGAGATGTAAGCCTAAACATCCATCATTGGCTGTGGTCCTTCAGTCTTGTTCTATGGTATCCATAACATTTACTTCCTTTGTCGCTGCTACAAAATATCAAGCAAAGTGACCTAAGGAAGGAAGGGATGCTTTGTTGGCTGTGTGGAGGTATAGTCCTCCGCAGCAGGGAATGCACGACAGCTGGAGCTCGCGGCGGCTGCGCATTGTGCCCTCAATCAGGCATCAGAGAAAGTCAAATGGCCGTGCTCTCCTTGCTTTTTCTCTTTCTGTTCAGTCTGAGACCCCAGGACCATTGCTGTCCACAGTCAACGTGGTTTCCCCTCCCACAGTTAATCTAATCTAGACACTTTCTCACAGTCACGCCCAGAAGCTTGTCTAGAGATGATTCTAGATCCTGCCAAGTTGAAAAATCTAGTAGCACTCCATTAGCCACTGCAGACTTTGACTAAGACACTCTGTATATCCTTGAGTAACTTTTTAGGACACTTATACACACAGCTTCCAGAGTCACCTAAAAAAGTATTTAAGATGCTTGCCCTGTACAAGAGTAAACCCTGGTACCCACACAACCACAGGCAGAAGCACAGCAAGTAACAAGATCCCAACTTCTGACACCATTAGACTCAGGACTCCCAGGAATTGCCACAGAGGGTCAGGGGCATGGGCCAGACAGCAACCAATGAGTCCCCAGGAGCCTGTCACCTCACACATGGAACAATAGTCACCCCTGGAGCCAAGGAAGGTGTGGTCCTTCTTGCATCACACTGGCTCCAGTTAGGGAAGACAGGACTTTCACAGATATTCTTAGTAATCTGATTAAAAGTATGTACTTTCCCTGGGGAAATGTACATATACAAACACATACCCGCTCGAATAAAAATGTCAGTGTGTGCATGGAGCCACCTGATAACCATTCTGAACAGTTATATTTGAGCATATTCCAAAATGCAATTTATTTTCCTGGTGGAAGGGAAGAGAGGTTTTTAAATGTCTTTCCTACAAACATACATTTGTGATTGGTATGTATTCTATTACACAAAGATTGCTTAGTTTGGGGCATCTTCTACCTTTGTTCCTTCCTTGTTCTTTTTCCTCCTTTTTCTTTTTATAAAGTAAACTACTTTGCTATGTGCAATCATTCCCTGCTTGCCTCCATCCAAATATTTAACTACCACCATTACTGTCTTAAGAAAATGAGATGTGCATTTGCATCATGGTCTGGCAAAAGTATATTGCAGTCCCAGAGTGACTGACAAGCTACTCACTTACCTTTGCATGGCTAGACAGACCATTTCTGCTTTAAAATAGGACCATATCTGTTCAGCACATGAAAGCAACTCCCTTCTGCAGTATGGGAACTGCAGTGTATCTATAACTGCATCCTCCACATGGTCCCCATATTCTTTTCCTATAAATGTATCTGGTATTTTAAGTGCACCTGTTGGCTGAAAAAGCCTTGGGAACCATTCCTGGAAAAGCCCATAGGACTCTGTAAGAGCTCTCCCACTCTCAACAACTCCTTAAGAACAGCACCTTAGGGACTGGAAGGCCATTTAATTTACAGAATGCTTGCTTAGCATGCACAAAGCCCTAGACTTGATCCTTAGCACTGCAAAATCTAGTGGTGTACACCTGTTTTCCAAGCATTTGGGAAACTGAAAACCAAGACTAGAAGTTCAAGATTGTGTTTGATTGCATAGTGAGTTGAAGGGCCAGCCTAGGTTACATGCGATTCTGACAGGTGAGGAGAGGGAGAGTAGGAATCTAAAGAGTCTGAACGTAAGTTTTCTCTTACATGTAATTAAAAATAACACCTGGAATAGTTAGCAACACAATAATTCCCTTCCTTCTTGGGCTACAAGGAGCAACATTCCCCACTTCTTGAAAGAAATACAAATCCTTTAGCCAGCCATCCCACCCAGATCTACTGAATCAAGAACTCTAGGCTGGCATAGGTCCCAGCCACCTGTGTTTTCCGTTAGTCTTCCGTGTGAGTCCCAGGCACATTCAAGTTCAACCACCACTGCCTGCCTTATCATTAAGAATCTGGCTAGAGAACCGGAAGACCTAGGCTAGAATATTTATTATTTAAGTCAATTTATTGGCATCTAGGAAGGGAACAGAGGCCTTGAAGGGGACACAAGGTGGGTGATAAACACGGGGTGCTTAGATGGAGCCCATCCATCCCAGAGCAGTCAACCTGCAAACATTGGTAATGCTTTGCGCTGTGACTAATAATTAAGGGGTAGCCGCACTTTTGTAAAACTGGCAGCCCATTACAGTGGGTTTATTTTACTCTGCCGGTCAGTGGAGAATGGCTATGTCAGCTCATGGCTTCCCAGGGCTATTGATATCATGAAGGGTAGATCACTCACTACCTCCCTTGTGCCTCCAAAATGTACTTGGTACAAGTGAGCAATTCCTTCTCATTGTGGTTGGTAACCGCTAGAATTATTGACTTTGCCTAAAAGCCACCATCTTCTAAAGGACTCTGAGGACCCAAAGCTACTAAATGCACCCTTCCTCCAGGCCTTCCAAGGAGCCAGAAGCCTTCCAACTACGGGTCCTTGCGTTGGCTATTCCTTTTGCCTGCCTTGTAGTCCTTCTGGGCTCCCCCATTCCTGCCTCTTTCATCGTGCTCTCTTGTAGGTCACCTCTGTCCCTCCCTTCTGCAGCAATGCCTGCAGCTGCAGTTGTAGCCTGCTGCATAGCTGCGGCTGTGCTTTCTCCTCTGGGGCTCTAGATCTCTAGAGATCAATGGTGGGAGAGACTCACTTGTGATGCCCCAGCATAGTGGGTGAGGCAGAGGAAGCCTTCCAAAGCAGAAAGACAATAACTTGCATACCATTTGCTTGTGCTTATGAGAATAAGGGAGGTTGCCCACAGTTTCCCTTCAATTCCATGTCTCACAAATTTGGATGTCAGAGGTCTCAGAGTAACTTCCCGTCACCATGGTGGACTACAAACCACAGCAACTGGGTTACTTTTCAGAACAAAGACTCCCTGAGGGCAAATGGCACAATACATTCTACCCTGGCTTCTGGAAGTTCTTAATACAGAGAGGGGCAATGTCTGGCCTGACGTCACCCCCTGTGCACAAACACTCTTTCTGCAAAGAGCAGCAGCCATTTTCCCTGTATGAACCCTGTCTCAGACACGCCACATGGCTTTCCTCTCCTGCTCAGTGCTGTGTGTGCCTCTGAGCCTCCAAGGTCTAGGCTTGACTTTTCTTTGTCTTATTCACAAAATGAAGCAGACCTTGTCTATCCTACAAGGTTTCCCGCATTCAAATAAATGCTCAATTTTAAAGTATTAATATTCATTCACACCCCTTTACTCTTCCGTACTGGTAGATTTGGGATTGTTTTTTCAATCTTTTCTCTTCCTCCAATGCCGTTAACCATTACAGATGAATACACAAACCAGATACAAGTTTCCAAGGGCAGGCTCTCAACAACAGTGTTAATAATAATAAGCAGGAAGATAGGGTCTCACCAAGTGGCTTGCACTGTCCTCAAACTAATGATGCCCCTGACTCTGACTCCCAAGTGGAAACATTGTAAGTATCCATCATGGCATCATTCTCTGACCAGTGATTAAACTCTACCTGGTGTTGACAAAGAAATGGTTCTCTGTCCTCTACTCCTCTTTAGGGTGTGGGTGCCGTCCTCTGAACAGATAGTTATTATACTTCTTCTGGTCATGAGGTAAGGTCTTACACCTTAAATGAGATGCAATGCATAGGAATCCTATGAGTGTAACTTCTATGGCAAACAAAGCATAGTCACAGTGCATTTTACATGAGGAAGTAACTAACGAGCAGCCTAGACAGACAGCAGTCTGACACACTGATGCTGGTATATACATATAGGGAGAACATGTAACTCAGCTTCACGTAGCCCTTGGGTCACAGTTGTGGAATTTATTGCCTCACGAGCAGCCTAGACAGACAGCAGTCTGACACACTGATGCTGGTATATACATATAGGGAGAACATGTAACTCAGCTTCACGAAGCCCTTGGGTCACAGTTGTGGAATTTATTGCCTCAGTGCTAAGTGTTCTGGTCATCACTTCGAAAGCATTACCCGACTAAGCCCTGCACACACATGTGTACATACATGCCCACCTCTTTTCCCATTTTGCAAAGAGTAAATCAAGCTCAGATGTGGTAGTAACATTGTCTCGGCGGCAGAGCTATTTGGCTCTGCACTTTGATGCAAATGTCTGTTTCTGCACCTTGCTTGGCACTTACAGTGGAGATCTAGCTGTTGTTGGATGAGGATACTGGGAGAAAAGGAATTGGGAACCAAGGGGCAGCATGAAACAAAGGCATGAAAACTTAACACAGATGTGATCTTGCTGTAGCTAAGCTCAGGTCTGCACTTTGGGGCCCTGAGTAACTATCTGTTGGTTGCCTGCTTTTCACCAGATCTATTCTAAGGCCTGTTGGTAGAAGCTGACCTTGCCTTCTGACCCCACGACAGTGTCTTTTCACATTGGTAATGGCAAAAGCAAATTCAAAGCCTAGCTCAAGACCTTACACTCCTCTGCCAGCCTTTTGGATTAGGGTTTAGCACCGCTTGACAAGTGCTCTTGTGAACTGTAGCCCGCCAGGATCAAATACAAACAAACAGCTGAAAGCCATTCCTACCCACCTCCTTAGTGTGTGAAATCCCTGCCACACTTTAAGGATAATGGTACTTGGGCATTAGCCAATCAACTCTGAAAGGGCTGTGGGGAAAAGCGTGCTGCCGTGTTGTGTTCTCCAGCAAGCCAGTGTCACTGCTGTGTGTGAGTGTGTTTGTGCTTAGCTGATGAAGTGCATTTTCCCTTGGCTTAAGATGCTTGGCTTTTCTGCGTGCCCATTCTGTTCATCAAATCCTTTTGTATCAAAGTTGTGCTTCTATTAGGGCCCTGGCTTGACTCAACAATGGATTCATTGGTTCTTTGCCAGAATAGTAAATCATCCAGAAATTTCATGGGAAGATGCTAAGGGGAAGTGGCTGATGATTACCATCTTCTGAAAATGACAGTTTAGATGGGCAACATTTTACACTCAGGATAGCTGCAGTTCTCAGTGAAGCCTGCATGGTGTCCAGGATGCATATGGCCTCTGTAAACCCACTCAGACACTTAAGAAATAGAATGTAGTCCTGTGATGACATAGCATTGCACTTCTTTACCTTGATAGTCCAAGAGACTTGGAGACATACAAGATCCTTCTCTGCCCTCTGGAAGTGGCTTCTCTCTAGGGCATTGACTCTATAAGACTATGCAGAGGTTCCAGCAAGTTACACTCACTCAGTCATAAAGTAGAGCCTTGCCTTAGTCTGAGTATGATTTATCTGAATACTTACAAACATATACACAACTGAACATGTACACACATACACTCACAGATACATAGGGCTTGGTACATACAAACACATAATGCACTCCCATACATTTCTCAATACGAAAAAATACACAAAGTTCTGCATATGCTTACATAATCATACAGTTACAGGTTTTCTGCTACATTGACCATAAAAGTCTCACAGAAGTACCATGGATAGTCCTTCAGCATGAAATAATTACAGAAGAAAATGTCTGACCCCATCTGGGTCACTTGAGTGACCCCTGAGGCCATTCAGCTCTAGACTGTGTGAAATTGCTCAGCTCCCAGGCTCCATCCTTGAAAGCCCATTCCTAAACAGATGCTGCATTGTGTGTTTGGTGAGGGAGGGGGCTGTAACTCTAAACTTTAATATCATTAAGATACTCAAGTCTGTGTGGGCCACTTGAAAATACACTCGAGCCCTCTTTGCCTTTCCAAGCCACTCAATTCACCTCCTTCTGAGAATGGGAAGCTCATTTGGGTGTCCAAGCAAAAGAACTCTGACTCTAGTCCAACGTGAAATCCAGCCTACATGGAATCCCAACCCAAAATTCCCAATTCAATGGACAGCTGTTGTCTCCAACCTCCTTAATCAGTTTGAAACCTTCCTCAGTTCCTGTGTTTCGGATCATGAGACCAGACTAACCTGGCCCGTGCGGGGTTGGTGTGTCTGCATGGGGAACTGCACTAATCCGAATGTTTCTCTTTGTGTGTGCACCTTTGCAGTGTTGTTTACCAGGATGGATTTTATGGTGCAGACATTTATGTAAGTATTCATTAACGTGCATGCCGTCCTCCTTGTCTCCAGGAGTCATTCTTTATACAAGTTTGCTCTGAAGTCAGTGGTGATAAATTACCTCCTTGGGTCAAAAGGGAATTCCCACTATGTCAAGGTGGAGGGGGTGCTTATCATGAGCTCAAAGTACACGTGACTCACTCTTTGGGGGTAATTAATGACTTCGATTTGATCAACTTTGGAAGAGATGAACACAGCTGCACCCATTTTAAAAAGATGATTTTTCTCTCATGCCAAACTAAAAATTCTACCCACAATGATATTCCCTATGAAGTTCTCAATATGCTCTGTTTTCAGTTTGATATTCAGAACAACAGCTATAGTTACCAGCTGCAGAGAACTGAAAGGTATTTTCATGGCTGATAGTTTTTGTATGCTTTCCTTATAAGTGTAATTATTTATGGACAGAGCTAGGAATAATCCATTTCTCTGAACACATCAATGAACATCTAATTGTACCACCACAACTTGTGTAACCTGGAGGGTCAGACCCTCCAACCTTCCATTCTCTTCATCTCTCCAAACAGTTCCTCGATCTAGAACTATTTGCTAATTGGTCCAATTTCATAAAACTCCTCTCTAGGAGGATGCGCCTCATCTTAGATGAGCACATGAACATTCCTTACCCAGATAGCCATATTGTGCTCCAGCACCAGTGTGATGAAAATATATGTCTTGGAACAGAGTTTAGACTAAATGGGCAGTAGAGAAATTCATTCTTTCTCTCCTGCTCCCCCTCCCCCCTCTCTCTCCCCCTCCTCTCCCCCTCTCTCCCCCTCTCCATCTCCCTCCTCCCTGTCCCCCTCCCCCTCCCCTGTCCATCTCCCCCTCCCTCCTCCCTGTCCCTCTCTCCATCCCCCTCCCCCTCCCTCCCCCTCTCCTTCTC
>CAJQZJ010031764.1:7521609-7532140 GCA_907164525.1 Lophiomys imhausi
CCCTCCCCCTCCCCTCTCCATCTCCCCCTCCCTCCTCCCTGTCCCTCTCTCTTACTCGGTTTTCATATATTAGACAAGAAAAATCAACCATATTTCTGTGCAAATTGATGCTATTTATTAGAAAATGAGGGACACTGATTATTTTATTTACAACCTTTTGACTCTCACAGTGCTGCCGTTTTGCAGCAAGGTAATAATCTCCATCAGTGGTGGTCTTAGTTGTGTTCTGATTGAATCTGAGATGCTTGCTGTCACCTTTAGGTTAGTACAATTTTTGCCCTCTTGCTAGACTAGCGTGAATGAACATGTTCTTCATTTACCTTGAGAACAATTGAGTTCCCTCTGTTATAAAACTTAAGCTGCCCCTCCTGTGCCCTTTTCTCTAAAATTTCAATTCATGCCATTTCAAGTGTGAGGTAGGCAGAGTCTAGTCCTATCCTCAGGTATAAAATGAATTGAAGAGTCTGTCCATAGCCACAGCCTCTGTGTAGCCTAGAGTGGATTGTGCAAATGGACCCAGCATCACTGAAATTGAGGCGTTATTATTATGTTCTTAAACTTGGGAGGTGGAAGGATGTGTTTAAGAGATAAATTCTGGTGGAAATAAAATTACCTGTATTAAGATCTGCTCAAGAAAAAAGAAATATGAGAGTCCTAGTTAAAATTAAACACGTTTTAGCTTTCAGTTATTGAATCCCAGGCCCCAGCTCCTCGGTGTGAAATAATGTGCTAATTGTGCTTTTCCTTGAATACTTCAAATGGATTATCTTTTCCTGACCTTGTAGACTCTTATGTAACATGGAGAAAGTGTTAGGCAGGGCCAAGGATGCCACAACGCAGGAAACATGTCTGGACAGATAATTCAGTCAGTAAAGTGATTGCCTTGCAAACATGAGTTCAGAGTCCCAGTATGGACACAAGTGTCCAGGCTTAAAGCACATGCATTTCTGTCATCTCAGAAACTGGGGCAGCAAATGCTGGAGGAAGCCCAGGACCAAGCAGGCATCCAGCCTAGTGAACTGGGGAGATCCAGGTTCTGTGAGAGACCCTATCTCACCAAGTA
The DNA here is from genome assembly GCA_907164525.1 of Lophiomys imhausi. NCBI lineage: Eukaryota > Metazoa > Chordata > Mammalia > Rodentia > Muridae > Lophiomys > Lophiomys imhausi. The sequence goes on from CAJQZJ010031764.1 coordinate 7,522,673, forward strand.
AGGAAGAGATTCAAATTGAAAATCCCATCCGATCCTGATGTCAAGCCCTGGTCTCTGCATGTGTGTGTGCACAACCCCAATATGTGTACATTTGTACACACACACACACACACACACACACACACACACACACACACACACAGAGAGAGAGAGAGAGAGACAGAGAGAGACAGAGAGAGAGAGAGAGAGAGAGAGAAAGAAAGAGAGACAGACAGACAGAGAACAGGAAAGGAGTGGAGTGACTAACATTGTATACTGTGTATCTGAGGTGGTGCTGGGGCCAAATCAGAAACCCAGACAGCAAAGCAGAGAGAACAAAGCAGGCTCAGAATAAAGAGCACCTTATGTTCACTCAGGAGAGGCTCTAGTCCTGGAGGAAAAAGCTTCATGTGTCCTTGGGGTACATTTAGAATCCTTTGTAACCCCAAGACTCCTGTGCTGAATGGGGCAGCCCCCAAAGTTGTCAGTGTGAAGTGTGCAGGAAAGATCTGGGATTCTTCAGGTCCCACTGCCTGGTGCCTAAGTTTTGCAAACTGCTCTTTTTTCAAACTGCCCATACCATTTTCCTACTGTTCTCATCATGGAAACGGTGTAACTTTTCAGCGTCTGTCCCAAATATGTAATGAGGTAACCCTGCTGAAGTAGTAGGTTAGCCTGTGTCTCAGTATTTGTCCTCTGAGCTCACACAGACCACTGTAGCATGGTGCTGCTAAGAGGTATGTCCCCATGAGATTGAAGTGAAGTAGACCTTGGCACCTTCTGCCTCAACAGCAGAGCAGGGTGGGGAGCTCTAACTTCAAAGGAAGGAAATGGCGTGAATTATTTCCTACTCTCTTGAATTCACAGAACAAAGATCAGTCTCCCTAGCAATATCACCCTAGATGTGTGGACTTAAAGCCACAAGTCCCACTGTCCCGCTGAGGGACCCGTCAGAACAGCGAGTAGTAGAAACACTCTCCGAACCACACATTTTTAAGTGATGGTGGTTGCAGAGATTTCTTGAAAATCAATTCAGATTCTATCTTATTTAAAGAAAAGTTTCTGGCCTAGGACTACAATTATTATTATTACTTATTATAATATTATACAATAAATAGTTTCAGGGTAAATATCAGAGGTTCTGGGCTGTGTAGGCTATATCAGTCTCCACTTATTTCTCCCTAATCCATTAGGTAAAGCAACAAGTTCCTAGACTTGGTTCCCTCTAATCAAGGCACATACTTCCTGCTGGATCTCTTTTCCACCCTGCAGCCTATCAGAGAGGATCAACCACATCACAGTAGAGAACTCTCCAAAGCTGCTGCCCGACTCCTTGTCCCCCTGCTACCTCCTTGCTTTCAACTTTGTTCTCCAAGGTCTCAATCCCCTGTCACCCAGAGTTTTGAGTCTCTTAAGCATTTCTGGGACTTTTTAGTATTGCTGTAGCACCAAGGATCAGAAAGCCCTTCCAGATGTGGGTGACAGGCAAGCCACTGGCTCCTACCTACAATGATCTTCTTAAACTTTTCAGAGAGGAGAATGATGAGGGAAGAGGAAAATGATCATAGATGCCTGGAAGTTGTCATAGAGAATATTCTTGTCAAGAACTGCCATGGACTGCATTCTCAGGAAAAACTATGGTGAAGGAAGCATCCCTCCTACCCAAGGGAGGCACCCTGCCAGAAAGTAGGCTGTGGGATGAGTTTGTGCAGACAGCAACATATCAGAGACCAGGGAAGTTCTGAGTCAGAACAGGGGATAGGCAGAATTATCACCGAAGCCTTCCTCCCAAGGGAGCTACAACACACACTTCTATTTCAAAAGATAAGGATTCCATTTTTATGAATAGCATACCAAGTCTGAAAGGCAGCATGAAGTTTAGTGAAAAGTATGGAAATAAACTCATTAGTTAACCTTCTTATTACTCTGGCAGAATTCATGACAAATTAAATTTAAGGAAGGGGAGGCTTATTTGGGATCATGTGTGAGGGTACAGTCAGTCATGACCAGAAGTCACGGTAGTAGGACTATGAGGTAGCTGGTCACATGGCATCCATAGTCAGGAAACAGACAGAAATGAATCCCAGTGCTCACTTCACCTTCCTTTTTTCATTGAACCTGAGTCCCTGGCCTATGTGAGGGTGCCATTCACACTTAAGATGGGTTTCCTCACTTCAATTAACTCAATCAAGAAACTTACTGCCAGACATATCCAGAGTTTGTTTCCTAGGTAAAGCTAGATGCTGTCAAGTTGATAATTAATTAACCATCATACTCCTTTAATTAAAAATGTGTCAAATTCAATAATAATGAAACAACAGTAAGAGCATCATTAATTGAAAGCTGTGGAAATGGACTCCCTAGACCTGCAGAGTAGGTCCTCTGTTCACGAGTGAAGCTGTAGACATCACAAAGCTAGACACTGACCAAGGAATAGAAATGAGTGCTGGTTGATATTTGCAGGGGGGGGGATCAAAGACAGCATCTGCTCAAAGACAGTGATTGAATGTGGACAGAAGGACAGACAGAAATCACAGTAGAGCAAAGAGATTGCAGTGAATGCTTTATTGGAAATTGGGGTAAGACAGTAGTAAATTGGGCAACAAGACAAAGTGGGGAGGAAGAAGAAAGAAGGACAGAATATTAACGTTACCTGGTTTTTATTAAGAATATCCTAAGTTTCTGGAGAGGAGGAGCCATGCTAAGCCCTGCCCCTAGCATGTGGATCTCAGGATTCCAGTGCATTTTGCGCTCCTCTTTTGTTAGAGCTTCTGCTTAGTACAGTGTCTCAACAAAACTGTTTCTCCATTCAAGCCGCTCACAGTAACTAGATATGCTTGCTCCATGGTGAGTGAGCTTGGGAGTAAGAGGTGTGAGACTGGAACATTGGGAGCACAGGGAGACGTTCAACCCAAGCTTTTCCTTCCTAAAGCTTTATGTTGAAAGAGGTCCAGGTGGGGATCAGCATCAGCCTGGCCATCCTCAGTACATTAGGAAATTAGGAGGCTGAGATGTGAGAGGATACTTAGAATCCAACCTACAGCACAGCAATCTTCACCACAGCCTCTGAGACAGGGGCTTTATCACCTCTGTTTTCTCAGAAAATGGAGTCTTTGCTCTCAGAAACAAAAAGATGAAATAATTTTCAGTAAGAGAAAGGAAGGGAAGGGAATATGAAGAAAAGATGGGGATTATGAGGGAGTGGGGCTGAAGAGATGGCTCTGCAGTTGAGAGCATTTACTGTTGAGTCTTGAGGATCAGCCTCCTGACCCTGAAAACCACCTACCAAGCCAGGTAATTAGAATTCTGTCTCCCTGCCCAAGATATACCCACTCATATACACACATAAAGAAAGCAAGAAAATAAGATAAAGAAAAAGAGGCATGTTCTAAAGGGTTGAGCAGACCACTAGACAATGATATCTGTGCCTGAAACATTCAAATGAACAATGAAAACTAGGAAGAAAGGCAAGAAGCAGAGAGAGAAAAGAGAAAGAGGAGATGGGAGAAGAGGATGAGATAGAAAGGAATTAAAATAGATTTTTATAAGTGCAGCTCCATGCTCTGGGATTTTAGAAGTGGAAAGTTAAGTGCAATTAAAAAGAGGGAAAACAAAGTGACTTTTAAAAATGTATGTATGGATCCATAGGGCAGGTCTCTAAATGCCTTCAAATAGTCAATCACTTTGCTATCTTCCATGGAAACCAGAGACTTCTCTTCCACCTCTAGTGACCCACATGAAGTAGCCCCGTGGACAATTCTCTCATTTCACAGCTGTTCCATCCTGTGTGGGGCTCTATTGAAATGAGATCTGAGTTAGGTGTGTGAAGGATCCTTTCCCCTTCTAAAATTCCAGAGCTTCCCTATGTGCACCCACAGACTCACTAGACAAGGCTATTTAAAATACCACCGAAGCCTTCACTGTGTCCACTGCAACTGTGAGATTGTTGTGTGAGCAGAAATGGCTAAAGTTGCTGTCTCAGTTCAGGTTGTCCTGTACAGTTATAATAGCCCCCTAAGTCATTGACATCAAACCCAAATCCTCAGGTAGGCCAGAAAGTCCCAACCATGAGATAGAGAGAGCTTCATAATACTGAAACTGTGGGTGAGAGCCGTGAAGTTATCCTTCATCTTCTTAAAACCAAACTTTGGTGTATCCCAAATGCAGATCATGCAGTTTGAACTCCATGTTCACCTTCCTTATAACTGTTAGTACAGGAATATGCAAGTCCAGGACTGGGCCATATCGGGTCCCCCTTTTGGTTTAGCAGGTGGCTCTCAATACTGAACTAAGAGAAGCAAACTTGTAAATGAATTGCTCCAGGATTGCTGTTTGATTTGTGCACTTTTATTTATTTCATTTTTGCATTGAAAACATTACATCTCTGTTTCCTTATAGAGTAGTGTATCAAGAGCCAGTGTATGGCAATAAATTGCTACAGGTATGAATTCCTGACTGATGGAAAAAACACATCACTGTGGTTGTGGGTTTGCTCTGAAATTCTGACTAACAAGATGACTCTTGGGAGGGCAAATTTTCTCTAACATAGAGCCATGAAGCCTGACTGAATTTTCCAGTTTTAATACAGATTCATCTTTGTCACCTTTTGATACGTCCACATGGGGTTGGGATGTTCTTTTCCAGATATCAGCATTGTATTCGTAGACTTGGATGGATCATGAATTTGCCATGTTAGAGGTCTAATATGGCTTTTAATTTCTTGAATTATAAAAAATAAACAACCAAAAATAAAAATGGGCCAGGAAGATGGCTAAACAGGTAAAAATGTTAACTGTTGAGGCCTGACGACCTGCTTGAGTTTGCTCCATAGAAACCTAGGTAGGGCACTGACTCCTGAAACTTCTACTCTGACTTCTACATGTCTATTGTGGTATGCTTACATACCACATGTGCACCACGCCACACACACCACACCACATGCACACACATGTTCACTACATGTTCATACACACTCACAGAAATGATGATGATGATGATAATGAAGTCCTGACTTAAAATGTTTCCAAAATTGATATAAATCCCTCAGAAAGAAAGCATTTTTGGATGAGGGAGATGGATCAGTGGGTAAAGCACTTGCAGTGCAAACATGAGGACCAAAGTTTAAATCTCCCAGAAACCAGATAAAGCACCACTTGTCTGTCTCACCACTGCTGCAGAGAGATATAAAGAAAGACATGACGATTCCAAGAAGCCCACAGACCAACTAGCGTACTGTGTGTGGCAAGAAGCAACAAGGTGCAAGGCCAGGGCCAACACCCAAGGTGACATCCACACCCACCCCATGGCACATGTGTACACAGACACACACACGCACAAGCCGCATGGTGGTGGGGGTTGTTTATAGGGTCCGTTAGAGTAGATTTTCTCCATAATCTATGGTAGGTCCTTAAAATACAGTAGAATCTTTGAATCAAAAACCTCTTATGCCTCCAGCCTTGAGGTGCCACATAGCTAACGTCTCTTAGAATGCTCCCTGCTTTCACTGTAGGTAGTAAGAAAGTTTTCATTCCACTTGCTCACCCTATCTCTCATTGCCAAAGAAATGCCAAATGAGTAAATCTGTAGGAAGTAAAAAAGAAAAAAAGAAAAAGTCAACACATCCATCTACCACTGGCAAAGAGTCTTAAAATGTTGTCTACAGCTAACATCAAAATTGTCACACAAAATGAAAGATGATAACACTGGTGGCTCCACAGCACAGGCCTGTCATTCGAGCACTTGAGAGTCAGATGCAGGTTGTTTAGAGAGTAAGCAAAGACCAGCCTGGGCTAGTTAATGAGATCCTGTCTCAAAACCTGAAGTCAGAAGGCTTGGATTGTAGGTCAGGGATAGAGCACAGGCCTCTGCATAAGCCCTGGGTTCATTCTCTAGTAACAACATGCACATGAGCACATGTGCACATATATTTTTACAAGTAGATTAGTTAAAAGTATGCTGTACTTTTTTTTTTTCTCCTTTAGTTTGGAGAAGGAGAAGAAAACTCTTTTGTGATATTATTTCTGTCACTGGGTCTGGAGGCACCAGGTTGAACAAGAACTGGGTCTGCTGACCTCAGACAGTCGTCCTTCTTCAGCCATCAGCACAAAACTATGCAGAAGCTCTGGCCCCCCCTCAGCAAGCTGCAGAGTACTCAGCAACACAACGCATCCGAGTCACCTTTTAGAAGAGCAAATTAAAGCAATTTGTCTCTGTGGGCCATTTTCCAGTGTGTGCACATACACTGGGCTAACACACAGTCCCACCATCACTGTAATATGGATTTCATGCAGAAAAGAACTAGGAAAGAGGATGTATAGTGCACGGAGGTGGCATGATCAAGCCACCGAATCCTTTTCACCCCATTATCGCATATTGCAGGAACCAGCATTATAACCACCAGCCCAGTAGATGCTTTACATTTAAATAAAATTAACTAGGAACTGCCTGCTGGGGAAGGCGGTTTGCTTTGAAAGTAGGAAGTCCTGAGATGGATCTTCAGAACTGAGTGTTTTCTGTTTTCTTTTGTTTGCTTGCTTGATTTTTAAATGCAAGCATGGAGGTATCTTTCTAATCCCAGAGCTATAAAGGAAGACAATAGGGTTTGTAGGGTTTGCTTGGCCAGTTCTGGACTAGTGAGAGTCCCCATGTCAGAACAAGAAAGAGACAGAGAGACAGAGGTAGGAATGAGGGAGACAGAGAGAGAGAGAGAGAGAGAGAGAGAGAGAGAGGACAGTGCCTGAGAAGGTTGTCCCCTTGCCTCCAAGCACAAGAAGACACAGAACACACATTAATTTATTCATTTAAATGGTCAGTCTGGTATACCTGTAATCCCAGTCTTTGGGAGGTAGAGACAGAAAGATCACAAGTTCAAAGCTTGCTTGGCCTACAGAATCATCTCAAGGCCAACTTTATATTTATAAGACACTGTCTCAAAATAAAAAGTAAAAACTTTTTTTAACAAAGACTTGAGAAATAGCTTAATGGTAGAACATTTCTTCAGCATTTATAAGAGCCTAGAGCTACAATATAAATGACAAGGTAAAAGCAAATCAAATTAATAATAGGTAAGTAAATTGAAACTTCGATTAATTGTCCCTACATTTCAAGTGCTAAGAAAACACCTGAGCTAGGTGGCCACCATGCTGGACAAGACACAGGCAGAACATTCCTGCTATTGCCATGTTATCTGTTTAACAAGGTCAAAACCACCTCACTTACCCAAACAATATCAGCAGACAAGGTTACTGAGACTTAAGAATACCTGGTGGGAGCTGGAGAGATGACTCTTTCGCAGTTACTAGACCATGCTGCTCCTCAGAGGGCCAGTTCTCAGCCCCAACCTCAGGAGCTCCAACTGCCTGTAACTACACACCCAGGGGTCCAGTGTCCTCTTCTGACCTATGTAGGCACATGCACACAAATACACAGGAATAGAAATTGAAGCATAAACTTGGCTGGGGATGTAGCCCAGTTGGTACCATGGTTTCCTGGCATGCATGAAGCCCTGGAGATCTCCGGATCCTTATGAACCATGCATGGTTGAACACAGCTATAATTCCAGTGCCTCAAGGCATGGAGACTGGATTATTACAAACTCATGGTGATTCTTAACTCGAAAGCAAGTTTCAGGCTAGCCTGTGCTACATTTGATCCTGCCTCAAAAACAAACCAAAACAAAAGAGAATACTTACAAGCAAAAAATCACAAGTAATAGAAATAACCTCAAGGTATTGACCACTTGTGTCTGCTTGGCATAAACATTGATTTCCTCCCAATTCTGAAACCATAAGTGAGAGAGAGAGAGAGATCATCCTGAAGTTTTCGTGGTTGACCTCCCATAGGAGAGAGAAAAGAGAAGAGAGAAATGTTATGATCAAATTACAATCTCAAAAATAAAATTAAAAAAAGAAAAAAATTAAAAGTTTGTTTTTTAAAGACAGTGCAGGTATGCATAGCTGCATGATAGTTCATGATAAATATCAACTAGTACGCAGTGAAGCCTATATTAGTTGCTTCTGTTTACCCTGTAGATATGCTTCCCTACCAACTCTCATGGAAGACCCTTCTGCAAATGTTGAGAGAAAGGTGTATAAATCTGAGCCACAGGGGTTTACAAAGGAGATAGTGCTGCCAAGAATCTCCATGTTGCCGGTTAGAATTTACTTGGAAGCTAATATACCTATGCAAGTAGCTTTAATGTTTTTTCTTTTGTTCTTGGCAGACAGACAGACAGACAGACAGACACACACACACACTTCATCCCACACACACTTCATCCAATTGTTGCTAATGGTTCCTAGCTACCATTGGCTGGCCAATTCTAACCACTTCGTACCTCATTAAATTTAATGCACATACTTGGATACTTATGTCATTCTGATATAGCATGAAAGCCAAGGAAAATAGTCAGGCAGATTAAAAGAACAACTCTACAAAACCGGTGACCTGATTTCTCCTTGGCCCATCATTCCTCCTCTGGAGTTCAGTGCTGGAACGACACCTGCTTTGTTTTTATGACTTTTCAGCACATTTAATGAGCTCCCCCATTCCTCATTAGAGAACACAGTATTTGGAGCACCAGGTGGTGTCTGGCTAAGACCTTTTTCTGTTTTAAATTACACATTTTTTTTTTCCTTAAGGAAAGCTGACACAGAAACTCCTAGCTCTGTATTATTGGCGATTATCCACCAAGATGTCTTGGGTGTGTCTTTACTAAGACTGATCCAAAGAACAAATTTCCTCATAGAAAAACTGGCTCTTCTGAACCCTGATGTACCCGACAGAAGAATACAATGATGAGCACTGGAAGTTGCTATTGAGAGTTGTTTCCCACAGGTTTAAAATTACTTTTGTAGCCTTGCTTCATCCCTGTGTGTAAGGACACATGTATGACACGTGTCAAATTTCCTTCCTGCTGTTGGCCATTCTGCTGCTTTCACGCCTCTGGCACAGTGCCCTCAGCCCCTCAAGGTGAAGTTGAGAATCCATCTTTTTGGAGGATTGCAGTACTGTGCATTCTCACTAGAATCTGAATAAGCCCCTTGCTGCCTCTGGACGCTGGATCCAGTTTGTTAATTGTGCTGAGATCACTCCACAATGGCTGACATATTGCCCTGGTCTGTTGAGCAAGAAGCCGTTATTTTCTCAGTGTGATAAGCAATGCTCGACTGCACGCCATTCCTTTTCAATAAACCCATTTGCTCGTCCTCTTTGCTTAATTGAACAATGGCAATTACTGGTACACAGAACTAAATATTAATTATTTTCCTTTTCAGATTTTTTTTATCTTAATGCTTTTATTTACAAATTGGAAGGCTTTATCATATTTCCCTCCCATGAACCAGATTCTACATCTGAATGTGCCTGACAAGTGTGATACATGTGAGCTGTAGCGGTGTGGTGTGTGTGAGCTGTAGCGGTGTGGTGTGTGTGAGCTGTAGCGGTGTGGTGTGTGTGAGCTGTAGCGGTGTGGTGTGTGTGAGCTGTAGC
>CAJQZJ010031764.1:7532150-7559650 GCA_907164525.1 Lophiomys imhausi
GTGTGGTGTGTGTGAGCTGTAGCGGTGTGGTGTGTGTGAGCTGTAGCACTATGATGCGTGTGGCCTGTAGCAGTGGGATATTTACAACTAAAAAGACAGAATTTTTGATAATTGTTCACTTTTTTAGTAATTATGGAACATTAATAAAGCCTTCTACAAAACCACCAGTGATTAACCAAATAGTCACACTCACAATTACTAAGAAGCTTACTTATCTGGTTTTTAAAATCAATATGAGGCACGAGTGTTTACTTTTTATTTAAAAAAATAAAAAATAATTTAATAAGATTTAAGTTAATATTTGATAGGTTATGATAAATAATAGTCATTTCTGAAAACCTGGAAAGTTCAGTAAAGTAGTAAGAATATTTAATCCTCACCCCAAGACCATCACCATTACCACTTAGGTGTGTTTCTTCCAAAGTGCCCTGGGGCTCTGCCTTTGGAAGATGTGCTCAGGACTTCTAACTTTTAATACACAACCAGGCCAGGTGCTCAACTTCTCTCTTCAGGGTTTTGTCACGTCTGCTCTGATACTAAGCTTTCATTAACCTCAACCTTGGATGGGTGGACTTGGGTGACTGCTGTTCTGGTGTGGGCTCCTCCCTGCTGTGTGTCCCTGAACTTCCTTCCTAAGCCTCATCTCTCCTTGCATTTTAGGGTGGCTATGCTGCATACCGCTACGCCCAGCCTACCCCTGCCACTGCCGCTGCCTACAGTGACAGGTAAGGGTCTTCCTTTTCTAGATGACTGGAAAATAGCTGATGGGGCAGGGAGTTTATTCTTATTTGATCTTGCTTGAAAACAATGCATGACTACTGAGGAGGAAACCCCTAAAAAAGTAGGTCCCGTGGTGAAGTTATGCACAGGCAACATGGAGAGAAGATGATGCTTAAGCATTGTTCATTGTGAACTCCTCACCCTGTCTGATGTAATGCTAAGAAAATCTGCTCTGTCCCTGGATAGTTATTTTTCAGGTCTCTTTATTCCTATAATCATGTTTCTTGTCCATTCAAACACACACACTCACTCACTCACACACACACACTGCTGTACAACCTTCCCATAGCCTTCTATATAACACCATAGTTTCATCTAGCCTATAGGAAGAAAACGTGAAGGTAATAAGCCTAAACGTTTACTTCCTTTTCCACGTGACACCAAGGAAAACATTCCCCTCTGCTCCATTGAATTCAAAATAAAGGAATGGGCAGTACATCTGGCTTTCACAAGGAGATTCATTGATCTTGGCAGTGCCCAGTGCCCAAACTTACAAACATAGGCCAACTTTCATTCATACTACACACCTCATGTGAAGACTGGCAACTGGAGATACAGAAGTATATTTGAGAAATACAGAATTCCGAATGGATGTGTGTGAGTGCCTTGATCCCCAAGCTTTGGCTATATGATGATTTCAAAAACAGTTATAGCTATTTCTATATACGTGCCTTGTTGGGGGCAGGGTGGTAAACTAGCCAAAAATCAAAATGCGTGTGTTTCCATATTGAATGCGGTTTCCTGGCTCTGTTCCCTGAGGACGTCAATGTGAATGTTCAGGTGCCCTGCATGCATGACTGTCCTGGAGGGTGCTTATTTTCGTGATGACTATTTAATTTGAGGATATGTTTCATGAATAAAATGATAATGTTAATGAATTGCATGTGTGGCTGAATTGCATGCTGGGTCAGACAGGTAAGGGAGCAGGCAGGGGGACGTGCCCCCTCAGTGAGGACTGTCAGAAGACACTGGGTTCCCACCTGGCTTGTAGCCATGCAGTTCCTCTGTTTGCTGTGGTGCACTTTTCCTGCACCTCACCCCATTTCTTACAAGAAGGGTTGTTAGCGTGCAGCAGCTGAAGAATTCTCCTGCAGTTTAATAAGGCAAAAGAAATCTCTGAATTTAAGATGCTGTCCTTAGCCCCACACACAAACTCGTCATAAATGAGCTGCAATTTGCTGTCTGGCTACACACAGGAATTGTTACTGTTTTCTCATGAGCACTCATATAGCACATTTTCCAAGTCGTAGAGGATCTTCAAAGAAATCCAAGCCACTGGCCAGACACACTTGCAAATACATAATTATCCACTTATGCAATCATCAGTTGCCAAGATGCAAGGATGCTTCATGTAAATTATTATCTTCAGTATTCTCTGACACTGGATTAGGACAATTGAGAGGTTCAAAAAGGCTAATAAAAATGATGGCAATCTTGAAATACTTGAGATCATTCTACAAATGAAAAGGCTTAAATGTTATTAAATTCTGCACACTGAAGAGTCACATAGTCTCAATTGTAATGTGGCTCATCTACAGCCCTTAATTATTTTTATGAAAATATCTCTAGATGCTAAATTCTCAAACGCCCACTTTGTATGTAATTATAATCATAGTAACTTTAGCCTGCTGTATAATTACAAGACTCTTAAACAGATTTATTTCTTTGAGTGTTTACCTTGCTTCTCCTAAGAATAAGTGCATCTAGTCCCAAGTTGAGGAAAGGTTAATTACAAAGATAGTCTTTAAGTTGCCTTCTTCAATAAGACTAATGTAGACACTTGATAAAAACAAACAATGTTTAATACTATTCTCAGAGTTACTGAGGAAGCTCACCACCTCCACGTGCATCCACTTGAAACTGTTAAAATTGTGGAATACCATATGTGTAAATATCTGTATGAAATCTGAAAATTTAATATTATTAAGAGTTCTCATTGGCAATAGATTCTACTGGAAAAAAAATCCTCATTTTTGGATTGGTAAATCTTTAATAACTTCAATTCCCAGTTTAGTATAACATTTGCATCTGAAAGAACCCACTAACTACATTCTTTTCCATGTAATTGGCCTCTTGCTGTTTATTAGAGATATTTTCACATTAGGTCCTCTTGGTTGCTGTGGAAATTGATTACTGGCTCTATTTAACTTTATTGTGAGCAGAATACTTGTCACCTATGGAATTATTCATTGAGGTAAATTCAGTAATAGGTGAATTACCAGAAAACAATCTCTACAATGGAATTTCTGGTTTGATTTATCATTATTAAATATTAATAATGGTACCATTTTATTTTTAATCAATGCAGATAAGGAAGGGGCTTGTTAAAATATAGTCAGGGTAAAATGGGAATCATCAGAATAGCTTTTGGATCTCTACTAAAGGTGGAGAATCTGTCTAGGGTGTTTTTACACTATCACATCACAGCATCAGTGGTATCAAACTCTTACTTCCTCATCTCTGGAAGACAGACAGAAGGACAAAGAGATAAACTTCCAAACAAAAGAAACCTTTTCAAACTTGGAAGGGAAATCAGCAGAGTAAGGAATGTTTGAGAAATGGTCACTGGCTATAAATTAAACAAAAGAAATACAGTAAAAACCCTTCCCTGTGATTTCCATTTCAGCCTTCTCCAAAGTAGAAACAAGTTTTTTTGTGCTGCCCCCCACCCCTGTTCACTGGTAGAATTTTACCTTTACTCAACACAAATTACACCCTTACAAAATTTAAAAATCCAGGAACCCTTTGAAAAGTATTGAATGGCAGTAACCTCAGCACTGGCCAGAAGGTCTTTAATGGGTACCTTGCTTCTCCCTGCCCATCATCTTCCTGGCTAAATGATCACACACTGACCATCTCAGAGCATCTGTAGGTGTTGGCCTCCTGAATGAAGACCATCTGCTTCTGGCCAAGCTTTTCCCAAGCCACACAAAGATCTAGATAACCTCATGGTCTCATTGATGAATTGAGTAGGGTAGGGGAACAGCTTTCCTCGGCCTTCTCTAAATATTCGGTAAACACTTGACCTGATCAACTCTTTATTTTGCTTTGGTGTAATGGAAGCCAGCTGTCCAGACTCCCAAGGAGATTGTTTTCTGAGCTTGAACCAATCAGAGCATGGTGGTGGGGCCTGTGGTCATCTGGTCATTGCATGCAACTCGGTGTTGCTGATGTGTCTGCGGTCCGTGCTGGGTTGGACAAGTCCATCACATTAGCTCCATGAATGGCTTGCTTGGAATAAGTCTGGGATGAAGGTCTCTCTTTATTGATTGGCTCTTGGTTCCTTGTGTTTTATGGCTTGGTCCTCGTTGCATCTTTTGGCTGTCCAACTGGGAGGTGGGAAGAGGGGAAGATGCTCTGTTCAATGAATTATGTCACTCATAGTGGGGAAATATGTGATGTATATATAGCACTGACAAAATACTCTGCCTAGAAAGACAAACCCTGGTCATGCCTGTCCTGCTTGCCGATACTCTAACATTCCCTAAATATTGGTGCATGAACGTGTCCCTCCGCTTTAGGAAATAGGGGACCTAGACACAGAGCGGTTAGAAAAGATCCAAGAGCAAAATGGTTTACTGTCAAGTTAAACAATAAATATGGTTGTACCAGGGACCACTTCTTCTATCAATTGAAACATGACTTTCTTTTCAAATAGGTATTGTCTTTTTTAAAAAGTAAGGTAGTGCATAATACAGAAAACTGAGGCATAACAATCTAATACTTAGTAAGGAAATTTTCTATCAGGTTTTATGCAGATAAGAAGGATGTGCTCGTTGGAAATTGAGTGTCCACCAGTTTACACCTTTAGGAAATCTGTTTATGTTAAAATTTATTTTTACCAAATACTTTTTATCCTAAATATATTTTCCTACATTTTTATTGTAATGAGGGTTTTTTTTTTTTTTAGTTGCTGTAGTATAAAAGTGCTCTTTTAAGATAACTGAGAAAAATGTGCTCTGGAACATAGAGAGATAGAATGGAATATTCACAGTTACGTAAAGATATCTGTTGGGTAAGAGATGCTTATTAAAAGTCAACCAAAACGATCAAGCATTTACTTACTATAAAGATCTACAAGTGCCAGAGTGGTATTGACATAAGAACGCAGAACCAGGCCTCGCGGACTTTCCTGGACTAAATGAAGGTGCAAGCAACAGGGCTGTACTTTCCATTAAACCTTCATTTTCCGAGACCTTAAAGTTTCATTGTTTTCATATGATAAGAAAAGAAAGTATAACATTGACAGTTCCATATATCCCAACCTAAAATAAACCCGAGCAAAATCTTGTCATCTTACATAGGTATTGGCAACTTCTGAGAGGTTGGAGAGAAATCTCAGAACAAGAAGGCAAGCCCTTGTACAGTTCAGACACTCATGGCACCATTCAGACAAGGAAGGAACTCATGAGCTGAAGAACAGAGAGACAGACTAACATCTTTCTTAAATTGTAATGGGTATAAGTAGGCATGCCTTTGGTATCATATTTAAAATTATATAGGTGACAGAGGCAGATATGGAAACATATGTAGATGGGGAGATGGGTGGATGGATGGATTTGAAGAGAGACAGATGATACTTATATCCATGGGTTCAAGGAAAAGAAAGCAGGAAGGAAGGAAAGAGAAGCAGGAAAGAGGGAAGGAGAAATCAAGAAATAAAAAGGGAAAGGGCAGAGAAACAAAAGACCATCTTTCCCCCCTCTTATGTTTCATCATGAGCAAATCTACAGAGAACGGAACTAAATTCTTGGGTAAAACCTTAGTCTGAAGGCTAAAGCAGCTGAGGGATGGATGTGAATCCATTCCCATTTGTGTAACATAGCACCTCAGGAGATATTTTCTGGATTCAGATTTAAGATTGCAATATTTCCACCATGAAAACAGACAAATGGCTTCATTTAAAATGATAAGCCATAACTGAGCAGTGGTGGCACATGCTTTAATCCCAGCACTTGGGAGGCAGAGGGCAGGCTGGTTAACAAAGCAAGTTTCAGGACAGCTAAGGCTACACAGAGAAATCTTGTCTTGAAAAACCAAAAACAAAACAAACAAACCAACAAACAAACAAAGATAAGCCATTTTATTTAGCATCCTTTTCTAATATATATATATTATTTATATAATATATTTATGTAAATTATATATATTATATGGAAATTTTAGTGGGACACCATAAAAAGTAAGTAAGCATTCTTAATAAAAAGCTGCCATTTCAGGGTATTATTTTTCATTATAGAAAGCTCATTTCACGAAAAGTATTATATCA
Source organism: Lophiomys imhausi (assembly GCA_907164525.1). Taxonomy (NCBI): domain Eukaryota; kingdom Metazoa; phylum Chordata; class Mammalia; order Rodentia; family Muridae; genus Lophiomys; species Lophiomys imhausi. Next base: position 7,538,200 of record CAJQZJ010031764.1, read on the forward strand.
TCTGAACTTGATGATTTTACTCTTTTTCCTAGCCATTCACTAAAATATAGAGTTTAATCTATAGACCGTGAAGGATGTGTAATGAGAACAGAGTGCACGGAGGAGGGGTGAATTGTTTTTCCTGGTTTCCCAACTTCTCTTCCCAAACCAGATGTGATAAGAATTTCAACTATTTCAGAACATCAGAAGTAAGCCCATGCCTGTTCTTAGGGGCATGCGTAAGGACAGGTCCCAAGTCCGCAGGAGAGCTGGGAAAGGGAAATATGACCATCAACTCTCTCTTTGGGGACCAGTGAGTTCTGGCCGTGCTTCCTTCTACCATGCCACTAAAATGCTCTTCCCCTAGGAATGGGCCCCAATACAAAATGGCACTTTTGTTTCTTCTTTTGTTAGTTTATAGCCAATTTCCCTTTTTGTACTCTGCTTTGGGAAAATAAACCTTGACAACTGTGTGAGGGCTTTCTGTTTACATTTTCAACCTTTTTGAGAGGCAAACTCTTGAGAAAATCTAGAGAGGGTGTAACAAAACTTGGTCAAGCCAAGCAAGAATGATGCTCCCAGGTCGAGGACTAAGGAGGAACCACTTGAGGGCTTAGGACAGATCCAAGGGTATCATGTGAGATACAGCACTGGAATCATTCTCAGCTGTCAGGTCAGAAGTGCCAGGGAGAAGGAGCCTTTCCTCAGTAGCCTGTGATAGCAGCTTACTGAGGTTGTTCTTGGTTTTAGTTTTAAGTCATTCTGTCACTGTGATGAGCAATTCTCTCTCTCTCTTTTTTTTTTAACAAAAGATGCTCTGTCACTTTATTATAGGAATGGAACATGAATAAGTCACCAATGTCTTTATTTAAATGCATTCATCAGTGCCATTGATGAAACTATACACAGAATTTTATTAAACCTCTATATTGAAAACATACACACATATGCACACTCGTGCACACTAAGGCACATGTGCCTACACAGGCACATGTACACACAGATAAGTATGCATTCATGGTCTTATTTTTTTTTAACTTTTTCATTGAAAGCTTATTTCCATTCTTATTTCGAAAGATTCAGTAACTTTTTTGAGTGACACTTAACTCCTTCAAGAAGAGAAAACAAATTTAATTGTTCCAGATAGTTCTAGGAAATTTTAAAACAAATGCATTTCTGAGAGAGCTATGATAAAATACTCAAATGTGAGCCAAAAACAAATTCTTTACTAACGACCATATGCACACATTGTTGCTTCTTTAAAATTGTTCTGATTTTATATTCTACAGCAAGCTACAACTATGCTAATTTTATTTTCCCTCAACATACTCTTTAAGTTCTCATTGATTTAATTTGAGGACAACTAAGGTGACTCCAAAATTGTAAAGAAGGAAGCAGAAAGGGCCTGAAATTTGGGTCCATGTACACCAAACTCCCAACAGCAAAGAGCAATACTGACATTAATAAAGGATCTATTTCCTGATTTTTTCTTATTTTTAACTTACAGACGATTCACACACACACACACACACACACACACACACACACAGTAATATACACACGCACTAATACACAATACACTAATACACACACTTTTATGATCACATGCTCCACCCCCCCACACACACACACACCTTAAATGTGCCCAAGTTTTGCCTCAAGAACTAATTATCTTTTATCAGTAACCTACCGTGGCTTATTTAGTGTTATGCACTGTTGGGTGAATATGTAATTGAGGCAGTTAAAAAAGTAGACCTGTAATAATCCACAGACTGGACTAACAAGGAGCCAGGGAGAGATTAGGGGCATTCCAAACCCAACAGACCATGATGGTCACAGCAATGTGGGGAGCCACTTCCGCAGGTGACAAGACAAGGTATAACAGCTGCTTTGGTCATGTCATGGCCTAATTATGTGCTTTTCAGATTGCAGATCATTGCCTTGATGGGCCACACACACACAAAGCAAATGAAATCCATCTTTCAAGTGCTGCCTTCAGGACCCCACCATGAACAAAAGTTAGCCTTAAAACAAACAAATGGAAGCCTTAAATTCCTAGAGAAACCTGTGGTGAGAACACAGACTCCACAGCCTCTGGGTGAATCCTTTGACTAGAAATAAAGATGCACTTGGTGGATGACAGTCATCCAGCAGAGCAGAAGGAAACACACCCAAGAATCTTAGAATCTAAGCTCATGTTGAGTTTATTGATGGTTCTTCCGTAAACTAGGAAAAGTTCTTGCTATACAAGTGTGGGGACCCATGTACAAGTTCAGATTCCCAGCGAGCGTGTGAAAACAAGGCATGGTGAGAGGCACTTAGAATCCCAGTTCTGGGAAACAGACAGTCAAACCTAGCCAAGCTAGCTGAAATTCCAAGCTCCAGGTTCAGTGAAAGACTCACTCAGCAACAAGGTAGAACATGATGTACAACTACTCTGATTTTAACCTGTGTCTCTTCTACACTCAAGCCCTGGTGCACACACACATATACTTACACACCTACACACATAAACAAATTTAAAATTATAAATTTAAAACCCTCAACTTTTTGCCATCTTTTTTCCTTTAGATGTTATTTTTATAGGTGGTGATTTTTCCTTTCTGTTATCTTTTTTGACACTAGCTCGTATGCTAAACCAGTTCTCTTCTGGAATGAGAATGAATTTTTACATTAAAACTCTCCCTGACTCCTTCTAAGAGTATCAGAGCAAGTTATGACCCTGTGCCTAAGAGTGCAGGATGACTTCTTTTCCAGAACTGACTCCTGTCGGCATGTGGCATCTAAGTTATTTCTATATCTGTGTGCAGCAATTTCATGCAAAAAAAAAAAGTCATATGACAGAGACAAATGACTCTTGATGGGTTTTCTCACCAGTGTAGATCACAGTGGTTGATTCCTGCAGAATTCGATGCTCTTTAAAACTGTAGTGCATTTCATACTTAATTAACATACAAAATAGTTAGAGGGAAATTTGCTTACTGTCAGGGGGATGGGATGTTGGTGGGTGAGAACTGAAAAGACAATTAGCTAGATGTCTGTCCTTCCATCTAGGCTTAGTTTTGTTGTACAATAATGCATGTTGTTTAGACAGATGAATAGATTTCAAGGAATTCAAACAATTAAACCCAAGTATTCTTTCCCCTTAGTAATCTCCATAATTTACCTTGAAAATGCTTTAGCCAGAGATGGCAGAAGGATGCCACGCCTCTGATCATCTTCATCTATGGTTCCACCCACCTGCTACTGTCTCTCCTCTCCACTCTCCCTTCTTCAGTAACCTCTTAAATGTTTGGCATCTCTGAAAATATAGTCCGCTGTGACCACCTGGCCACTCCAACTGGCCACTGAATATAAGTACCATTATCTTAACCCCCAAAGTATAGGTGGATGGGTAGCTTAGAAATGATTCACTGGCTTGTTAGAGGCAACAGCAATAAATTAAACCCATTTAAACTGTGAGTTGTTTTTAGGCCTGATTAAATCCAAGAAACTCACCAGAACAGTAGCATGCTGAGGCCCTAAGCATTGCTCAAGTAGCCCAGCAGAATAAGTAGGTGAGATACAATATGAAACAGGAATTTTTATGTATTGTTCATGCTCTTTAATGTATACTTATGCCAATCAGTCCTTGCCACTGATATACAAAACATAATCACAGATTTAGGTTTAAGTCAGAACATAATCTTAGTACAGTTATTTAATCCATGAAAGAATGTGGGCAAGGTACAGAGACGACCATCAATCTTGTGCTTGTCTTACCTATAAAGTGAGAGTGATGGGTGGTCACTAATGCCTTGGCTTCCTGTGAAGATGTACATGGTTTTGAATAGAAGTCTTCAGCTGTAGCCTGATCTCAACACTCAATATATCATCGCTATCATCGTCGGTAGTGGTGTTGCTCAACTCCATGAGTATTTAGTGAGTTCAAAGCCATTTTCTCCACATTCATGCTTCTCCTTGGGTTCTCTTCCCATGCACCTTCACAGAGATGGAATCACCAAGGATGTACCAGCTTCCTAAAAGACACACTCACCTCTTCCAGGTCAAATCCAGCATCCTGTTCACCACTGGCTGCCCTTTTGAGTATCACAGAAGATGACGTTATATCTTCCACACAGCTTTCATTTTCTACTAAATCTGTACAAAGTCTATGGGAAACATATATTTTAATTTCTAGTTCCATTTTCCCAGTGATAAAACTAAAACACTGGGAGTTGAATTAACTTTTCTAATGAGACACAGTTTGTAATGACAGCCCACCTTCTAGATTCTCTGTTAGCTCTGTTTCATTTGAGTGGAAATGTAGTTGAGAGTGGGTAGAATGATAGAAGTTGGAGAGACTGAGATGGCAGGAGAAGTTGTATACTGTCTTCAGGTAATGGAAAGACCCTCTGAGATGACTGTCCAAAATCCAGCCTTGTCTAATCAAACAGTCAAATTTGGGAGAAACTGACAATTCTTTGTCTTTTAATTTAAGCCTTATTAATTTGCAAAGGAGTTGTGTCCAAATGAAGTAACTCTAAATGTACTTTCATATATTCATCTTTTTTTAAATAAAGGGATAATGATAGATCCTTTTGCAGTCTTTTCTACACCATTTAGTTATTTGCTAGTTTGTATATATCACATCTCATCTATATATGAATATTCATATATACATATGTATATTCATATATAGATGAGATGTGATATATGTATATACATACCACCTATTATATATGTATATGTATATATATATATACCACCTATTATATATATATATATATATATATATATATATATATAATAGGTGGTAACTGTGCATTCCAGAATAGAACTTTAGAAGTGGACATGGGAAGAGAGGTTGAAACTTATCAAAAACAGCTGTTTCACTATCCTATTCTATGTAACAAAATTGAAGCACATCTGGGATTATGAGGTTGAAAGACAGACATGTCCAGTACAGGCTTTCCCCAGTGGCACAGAGGCCCTAAGAGCATGCCCCATCCCTATGGCTTAGCTCTGTGTCCTCAATGATCATCTGAAAAACCAGAGGAACTAGCAAGATGTATCAGTGTGTAAGGGTGTCTGCCACCAATCCTAATGACCTGATCCCAAGGACCCACATGGTGGAACAGAACCAACTCCAATAACTTCTCCTCTCAGCTCCTGATGTATATTGTGGCATGTGTGGCCATACACACAAATAATGAATGTAATTTTTAAATGCATTTAATTAGGACCTGGTGACTTTTTTTTTATCCTGATATTCAGGAGGCAGAGGTAGTTTGGTCTATACAGCATGCCCTAGCCAAATAGGACTACCTAGTGAGACCTTGCCTCAAAAAATGAATCAAACAAACAAATATCATCATCATAATCAAAGAATAAAAATAAAAGGTGGAGGAAAAGCACCCAAAGTTGAATTATAGTGTCTACACACACACACACACACACACACACACACACACACACACACACACAGAGAGAGAGAGAGAGAGAGAGAGAGAGAGAGAGAGAAAGAGAAAGAGAGAAAGAGAGAGATTGATTCTTACTGGTCAGTCAAGGTTGGGACCCTCTAGACTTTATAACTAACAGAGTCCCCAGAACATAGAGGTAGAATCAAATTGACTTCATCCCATTACTATCTTGGGGGACTCCTGCTGCCACCTGGCAGGCCAAGAAACCAACCCTCAGGCTTCAGGGATTTTTGTAGTCAGCATCTTAGAGGGCTTTAAATACACATAAGTGTTGTGTTAGGTTTGACATCTGCAGCATTTGTGTCATGGAGACTCACAATAAGCAATACAGATCTGGAGTTTTTTAACAATAAAAATATAGAATTGAAGAACAAAGAGTGAGGAGACAATAGAAACTTTAACACAAAAATTTAATGCTGGTGTTCTTTGTGAAGGGACAGTTACAGCTGGCCTCACCTGTTCATGCCAGAAGCATGCCCTTTAACTTCTGTCTGGATTCTCCAAATCCCCTTGAGAAATACTAGCTTGAGAAAGGCTACTCTTTCACTTGCTACTTAGAATTCAGTGGGTAATTATTTTTGGAAGAACATTGCAAATAGATGAGATTTAGCCTAAGGTGGGGAGGAGTGAGAAATAAAGATGATAGATAGGAACCCACAAGACTAATGTAAATATGCCACCAGCTGAGTCAGATGGACTCTGGATGATTGGTCTATGGAAACCATCTTAAAATAGAAGGATGTCTGTGGGTAGAATGATATATGCCATTTCTGTATCATGGACGGTTTGTTTTCCTTATGATTGTCTCTCTCAAGCCTCAGTCATATAATACCCAAAGGGGAATTCAAATATCTGTCATTTTGTCTCAAAGAAGCTGCAGACTCAAAAGGACATTTTCCTGAAGAGGCACACTGCTACACTTGATAGATCATCACCCATGTGACTGCCAGGAACAGAGGAAGTGAGGTTATAGGGCTGGGCTCCAGATAACTGTGTTCATATTCCAATTTTACCACTTAGCATTTTGCCTCAAATGATCTGCCTCAGCTTACTCATCCTTTATCATTGTAATCATAAGAGGGCTTGTAAGGAAGATGAAAGAAATATGTAGGTACAAATGGCATTTAGTAGCCTCACATCACAAATGCTTAATCCATATTTGATAGAGTCTGAAGTCTTGAGAAGCATAGCTCTCCACACTTAGAATGCAAGATTTACCAACTTAGCATTGGCTACTTATATAGTATGATCACCTTCAGAGTGTATGTCGGACTCTGACCCTGATCAGCTAAGCCAGAATCCAGAGCAGAGGAGAGTGAGAGCCATTGGGCAGCATTCCCCCAGCTCTCCCTGTGAATCTTTACATCATTCAAGCTACAAACCATTCAAACTAAAGTGCACATAAAAATTACCAGGAGATTAGAATCAGCCCAAGCTTAATCTTCATCCACAAAGATACTCATTCAGTGGATCTTGGGTATAACTTGGTTGCTAAGAATACCAGAAGTTTCCCAGGCAATCACCATGTTCAACCAAGATTGAGAATGACAGCCAAACACTGTCATCTACAACCAAGGTACAGGCCAGTTTGTTGACAATAAGGTGCAAGGTGATGTTTAAATGCATAGGTCTGAATGGAGAGTAGAAAACATATGATGATTAGCATAAGGCAGTGGGCCCATTGTACCAGCCTCCTTTCTTATCATGAGAGGTGGTCCCCGGATCTGTTCTGCTCAGATCATTTAATTCTTTCTGAGTTTGTTTGTGGACAGTGTTTTTTCAGTTACAATTTTCATCCTGTTTTTCTCTCTCTAGTAATTTGGGATAAATGGCTTCATAGAACAAATCAACATGTGGCCTATTTATAGACATCTGTTCCTTCAGGGTAGAAGGAAAAGAAATATCCATAAAATGGCACAGCATATGGACACCAATGTGAAGCCCTTGAAAAGTCCAGAACCATTGGTCTACTGGCCATCACATTGACCTCCCTTTTAAGCCTTTTTGATGCAAAGCTCCTATTGGTCTTACTCATGATCAACTAATGAAAGCAAAAGCTTAGGATACGGATTTCCACACACGCTGATCTCATATATTTGATGAGGTCTGAAGAAAGGCACTTTGCTGACATTCTATGGGGATCCTTCTGGAAAGGATGGGACTGGTTATATGTACTTGAAAGTAAAGCAGAATAGCATAGAACTCATGAATCTACTCTCCTCACTTTTGGAATGCCTTTTGTAAGTTCTGGCAGTTCAGCAGTGTGTGCCACTTCCTTCTTCCTGCCACTACTGGACATGAGCCTTTAGATCTTTGAGGTTTCATCTTACTTAACAGAAGCCAGCAAAGCCAATTCTTTATAGGAAGTGAATTATCGGAGCAGACATGATCTCCTTTGATCAAAAACATCCTCAAGAATTGTAAAAATGATGTGGGATAGGCCCAGGTACTCAGAAGCCCCAGTCAAGAAGATCTGCTACTCCTGGCAGCTTGAGGCCAGATTACTTGACATAATAAGACTCCGCCTCCCAACAAATGACAAAAAAGACCCAATGAGAAGCGAAAATCCAAGAGGAGAAGGTTGCCAGAAGCAATGGTGGATGGTGGGAGAAGAAAAGTGAAGAGTAAAAGGAAAGAAGGATGGAAGGAAGAAGGGAAGGAGGGAGAAGGGAGAGAAGGAGGGAAGAAAGGAAGAAGAGTCAGAGGGGAAATGCAGCATTTTAAGAATTAAAAATCATGGTGCCCAAATGATGACTCTTAAAGACAATCATATTGCATAAAATTCTGGAAAACTTAAGATCTAATTAGTTTATAACAATATCTCTGAGTTTAATTTTGCCAGTTTTCTCTATTCTTTCACTAAGCAATTCACACCCGTGTAGGTTGCCTACAATTAGCCCAGCTCACCCCACCTAGGAACCTAGGACTTGGAGTGGTAGCTCAGTAGGTAGAATGCTTGCCTACTATAGATGAAGCCCAGGATCAAATCCTTAACACCTCATTAAACTAGGTGTAGGGGAATTATACCTGTCATTGCAACATGTTGGAATTGGGGGCAGGAGGATCAGTTCAAGATCATCATTGGTTATATAGTTTATTCCTTAGAAGGGAACCATGCAGAAGCAACATATATGTTTGTGATGTCTTATAAAATTGGGAATATGAGTCAGGTAGAGCTGCTTAAGTAATTAACACTCACACACAACATACATATGGGAATGTTTCTTCTAAGAGCCTGCCCTGTGAATGGACAAGGCTGTCGAGGTCAGTTGTGGCTGAGCTCCTGTTATAGGCACCTTGTGAATAGGATTCTTTTAAGTCCTTGTCTGATGCATGCTGGGAATACTCTACCTGCAGGTTGGACATACCAAATCTCACCACCCCTTATGTAAGTCAAATCGAATTCCACTCCACATATCTCTTTCATTTTCAGATATATCAATTGTATTTCTCATCAGACCTAGGGAATCTGAAGCCCAAGAGCCTCTAAGTTTCAAAAAGTTTGGGTCATAATAAAAATGTAGCAAAGATCCAACAAAACTAACTTTTATTGTTTTAAGATAGGTGATAAATGAACTTAGTTTTGACTTTTGATTTATAGAAGGCAGCATTCTCAGAGAGTATGTAATTTTGTTAGGGTTTTATTGGTTTAGAAGCAAGTAGAATTTTCAACTGAATCTTAAGTTCCAGGAAATATTCCAGAGGCATCTCTCTTTATATTCAGAGGTGCACCTCTTGTGACAGTAAAACTCTTTTAAGATGTTTTATGAAATGCTCAATTGCTGGATGTTTTTTGAAACACTGGAACAAAAGCAATCATATTAAGGCTCCCCTGGAAACACATTTATCTGGGTTCTTGATCCCCATGCACAGTAAAAGTCTAACAAATGAGAACTCAACACCTCTTTGGGGGCTTTGAAGGCATTTAAGACCCTAGCCAATCTCAATGAGCCATTCCAATCATCAAGGTATAGATATTCATGTTTCTAGGGAAATCAACACTACCTCTGTATTCGAACACCTTGCATTGTGAAATTTCCACAACTGAAAACACTTTAGAGGAGTTCTATCATCTTTCTGGATTTAGTAAATGAAAGTGAAATAGCATTTTCTCTCTTTTTAAAACTTTTAAAATTTTCTCTCCAGTATGCATCATTACAAAATAAATTGATGGAGGTAGGGAGATGACTCAGTGGTTAAAACATTTGCTGTGCAGTTGTAAGGATCTGAGTTCAAATTACTCAAGGACCCACTTAAAGCCAGACACAGTGATGTGTCTCTGTTGTTCCAACACTCCTGCAGTGCAATAGAAGGCATGGATAGGAGAAGTCTTGGAAGCTACCGGCCAACTAGCCAGATGTACACAGCTGGAAATAATAGGAAATGCTGTCTCAAACAAGGTAGATGGCAAGACCAATGCCAAGTTTGTCCTCTGACCGTACATATGCATCATGGCATGCACAGTGCCCTCCCCCCAAAAAGAATAATTTGGAAGGATAGGGGTTGTTTCAGTTAGTGAGTTTTTTTATCTTCATAATAACAACTTTAGTTTAATATAGAAGTTATTATCCATAACCTAATTTCATATAATGTTCTCTTCTGTAATGACAGTATTTCTTCTTTCCTTTAAAAAACAGTTTTTGAATAGTATATCATAATGTGTGGAGTTTTGCAATATTCCTAGTTAGTCCTGGTACACTCTTTTCCTAGTAATAGTCTTTATTTTCAAAAAGTCATAGTATATATTTACATTAGCATTAAAAATCTATGTAGGCACAACTTGAAGTAGCTTGCCCTTAGCCACGTACCCTGGCATGCTCTGGTAACATGCAGTATTAATACCCTGGCACAATAGCTTGTCCACGCCCACATCCCGATGCCCTCATGATTTCATTTAAGTGGTCCCGCATGCCTGTTCTGTGATCTTTCCGAGCTTTCCAAGTCCACGGTCCATCAGCACATTTCCTTGCCACACCCATGCAGACGCAGCCCCCTTCCCCCTTCACCTGTGCACATGGAACCAATTGCCACAGAGCACGTTTCCCCCTGAGCAAGCAGTATTGTGAATTTTATCTTCTCTTCCAGAAATCAGTTCGTCTTCGTTGCAACAGATGAAATTTCTTGTAACACCTCTGCAGGTAACTTCCTGATGCTCCCATCTGAGTCTCAGTATCCTTTTTTTTTTTTCTTTTTATCTTCTTCACATGCTGCAGTTTATCACTGTAGAGAGTTCAGTTTTTATAGAGAGAAAGAGACCATAGTATTTTGAGTGTAGCTGAAGCTTTTAGGGTCTACCATATGAAAAGTACATGAGGCATTTTGCTAACTCTGATGTTTGTATTTCTGGTTTTAATAATACCTGGCTCAGAAGACTAGGCCTTGGGGTGAACAAATGCACAACAAAATTCATGGAATATGCAGTATTCTTATTGTAAAATGCTGACCAAGGGAGATTAGGAACACAACGCTTCGACCCCCATACTTTTTTGACATGCTGTATCTAGGCTCAGAAAGATTGAAATGGGAATTATTTGGGATCTTTATAAAACATTATTGGCTATAAGAGACTGTATCCACAAAGTCACTAGCATTAAGTAATATAATTGTGTCTGTCTTATAAGAAGGGGATCTTCCGTCCATTGGCTAAAGATCCTCCATTTCCTTTCCTTCAAAATGTATTCTCAAGTATCAGGACTTAGAGAAATGTAGGTTTATTTTGTGTTCAAAACCAGGATATTGGTGAATAGAAATTGCCTAGTTGCATGATATGTGCATCAAAACATCTCCTCTCATTTCACTTTGATGTGGTCCAGAACAATTAAATTTGGAATTACTTAATTAAGTGCCTAGATAGTGCCTAATTGAATACTAGATTCTCTCTCTCTCTCTCTCTCTCTCTCTCTCTCTCTCTCTCTCCTTATATGTGTTGGAGGAGGACTAAAACCTAAACTTCCTAAGATACTCACTGGGCAATCTTATCAGTGAGATGCTTTTGGCCAAGGATATAACAGCCATAGCAAAGCATGCCACAGATGTTCGAAAGCATACATACCACCTAGCTTTACACACAGAGCAAGCATCTGTTACCAGTCGCTTTTTATCAATGGAGTAGTAAACAAAGGTGAAAATTACTGATAATGTTTCAGGCTCTATCCAGAGTCTTTGGGGAGAATGAAAGAAAGGAAGGACTGAGCTGGGAACATGCTCCTGGCAGGGCCATATAGGCCTCCACTTCTGGGTCATTTATAAAGGCCTTCTCTGCATTGTTAATGGGTTGAGGTTTTACTCCAAGAGATACACGGGCTCACTTTCTGAGGTAACTGCTTACAACATGTACATAAAGCCCCGTCGCTAATGATGCTGCTCTCCTCCCCTTATCTCTGTGCTCACATACCTCTGCTTCTCCCAGTCAGAGGTACTGCCATAGCTAACACTACATTAATGCCATACAGTGGAAGATGGGCTATTAATTCTATTTCTGAGAGTGTCAGAGTGAGAAATAGTTAACATTTCCAGAGTGGAGTAAAGAAGAGGAGATAGGATGGGAAGAGACTGGAGTTAGGAGGAATGGCGGTTTAACACCTGAGAGAGTGTTGTCTGTGGGTGTATTTGGTGTTTTAGACACACTGCCTTCCCTGCACAACTTTGTGTGTGTTCCAGTGTGTCTCGGGCTATATTTTGACATCATAGATCAAAAACTGAAAACTAGTAACATCAAAGGTAGATCTGACAACCCCTGCTATGTTAATTAGTGGTCTACACGCAATCTTCTACAAAAAGCAACATGTAATGCTTGCATGAGCACAACCTGGTTCTCCCCCTTCCTGTCTTCTCTAGGAAAGCCGCTCAGTGAATTCTTAATGAATTGCTGTGGATCACATTTTAAAGATACCACCGTTACTCTGATGGCCACATGAATGATGTGTTGTGTGCTTCATAAGGTCTCATTTGAACCGGAGGTTCTAAATCAAGCAGGAAGAAAAAGGTTCCCGTATCAATCAACTTCTCTTGCGCCTAGTCTGCTTTCCATACAGAGACAGAATGAGAACTGAGAACTGCAATGAAATTAGTGTCGTCTTGGGGGTCTTCCCTTGAAAACTGCAATATCTCAGTGCACATACATCCTAGTCAGCCCACTTACTTGTCAAATCAACACCACAGAGGACAGGCCTGTTGCATTCTGCTTTCTGCCAACAACCAGGGCACAAAAATAGGTACATTCCTGTTTCTAAGGAGGAAAAACTGTCAAGGAGCTGGGCTGAGGATGAGCTTGGTGGTAGACAACATGCCTAATAAGAATAAATCCCTTCATTGAGTTTTTTTTTTTTAAATCAAGATTTCTAAAATCTTGGTTTGTAGGGTCTTATTGGATTTTATAAAAAGTTCCTTCAAAGGATGGATTCTTGGGAAAGGCTGTAAGTGGTGGGAGATATGAGCGTGCAGTTTCTCTGTGACTTAGTAGTGAGATGATCACTAAACATCAACAGAGGCAGATCTTGATATGTTCCTTGGGCTCCTCAAGGCAAAGGGATGTTTTCTGTAGATATATTTTGCAGAGGGTGCCCTCATGTTGATTCTCTTTTCTGAGCTGTGTGGAGTAGTTATCCATTCCCATTGGTTGTCACTTTTGAGACTGTGTTTTCTTAATCAAACTTAGTTTTGTGCCCTGGTTGTTGGTAGATACCAGGATGCAACAGGCCTGCCCTCTGTGGAGCTGCTTTCTTAATTTTGGTTGGTTAATTTTCTTACTCAGTGATTCTAAATTTTCGATATTTAAGTTCGTCAGTTTCCCGCTAGATGGGGCAGACCCAGAAGGAACAAGTAGAGACCGTGCTTTTAACAACAGTGTATAAGGCGTATGGTTGCACATACCTAGCCTATTGAACAATCTATTAAATGTATAATGACCAAGAACCTTCCCTAGGTTGGAGACTGTGAGAGATGGAAAGGGTACATGGCATGTTCTGTTTCTGTGAGAACCCCTTGCCTCTGTGATTCACTAGAGCATTTTCAGGATGAGCTAGTTAGTGAGTGCAGCAGAGCAAGACAGTCTTATGTGAGAATGGAGGCTGAAAAATCAAGTGACTTAGTGGCTGGGATTCTTTCAAGTCCGTTAGTAGCTATAGAGCTGTTGTCACATGCTGGGGATGCATCTATGTCCTAAGGTCACAGCATTAAATAATTCAGGATAAACCATCCACAGAAAAACTTCCCTTCTAGTGTGGAGAGCATACCTCAAACCACACAGATGAAGAAGCCTAGGATATACTTGTATATAAAGTTAGGCTGGAGCCAGTGAGATAGCTCAGTGGATAGAGGTGCTTGCCATCAAACCTGACAACTTGAATTTGATTCCTGGGGCCTGCAAGGTAGGAGTGAACCAACTTCCCAAAGCTGCCTTCTGAGCTCTATGTGCCTGCCATGGTACATACATAGCCATGCACATAAACACACATGCACACAGAATAACAACTAAATGCAACAAAAATAAATTTAAAAGATAGAGTTGGAACATCTCTAATTGATCGAAAAGCAGGAGGGGAGAGGGACTTGAAGGTGGTGTGCAGTTTTAGCTCCCTTGACCAGAGATGTTTTCTAGACCATGCTGATACTGAGAAGACAGATGAATCTAGTCAAGGGATGCACCAAGTGTTACATTTCTGTTGCTGTGATGAAAACAGTCAACAAAAAACAACTTTAGGGTAGAAAAGGTTTATTCTGTTTGTGATTCTGAGCTACAGTCATTCACTTAGGAAATGTCAAGGTAGGAACTCAAGCATCCAGTCACATCATTGCATTGTCAAGGACAAGAAGAATACAGGTGGTACTTGCTACATGCTTACTCTCATCCAGCTTCTTCAGTCCTGTGTAGGCCTCCCCACAGTGGGCTGGGTCTTGCTTTATCAGTTAACAGTCCCCACAAACATGCCCATAGGACAACCTGACAAAGATGATCAGCTGAGAATCTTCTCCCAAAAGATTGTAAGTTGTGGGAAGTTGACAGTTGAAACTAATCCTCACACCAGATTTTCCAGTTGAGAGTTCATCAGGCTGAACATACAACTAGTGCAGAGGCTATGCAACTGGGCATACCAACTGTTTCAGGGACAAAATAGGAAGGTTGGCCTGAATAAGTATGTATGCTAGAGTTATAAGGGAGGTAGAAGGAGCTCATGGAGGTAGTTCAGAGAAGTTAAGACACCAAAAAGTTATATGATAAGAACAGAAGAAGAAAAAAAAAAAAACCTCCACAGAGAATCTTGAAAGTGTGCTGATCACCTACCTACAGTGACTCTTAGTCATGGAATTTGGGGGTAGTTATTTTTGAATAATTTTTTCATAGGAGAATAAGTAGGGCAGGCTGGCAGGATTAGAAAGCACAAATCCAGCCCATATTAAATATGACAGTCAGTTTTCTTATTGCTGTGACAAAATATCTGACCAAGGAAAGGTAAAAAAAAAACAAAACCAAAAACAGCTCTGGCTCACAGCTCGAGGGTTTAGCCATGATGGGGAAGGCACAGCAGCAGGAGTTTGAGACAGTTGGTCATGTTGCATCTAAAGTCAGGAAACAGCGAGGAACAAATGCTTTCTTCTTTTTATTGAGTCTAGGACTCCATCCCATGGGATGATGCCACTCACACTCAGTGTGGATCTTCCCTCCTTGAGCAAACCAATCTAGACTCTCCCTCAGAGATGTGCCAGAGGTTTGTCTCATAGATGATGCTAGACCTTGTCAACCTGACAACCAATATTGACCATCACAATCCCCTCTATTCCTCTAATGTGGTATGAGAGTTATTTCCTAGTGTGGAGGATTGCATTGAGTCCTTCAGCCCTGTAACAGCTGTCTCTTTTGTGGACTCTATTGAATTATTCAGGATGCATCAGTAACTTGCTATTATTGAGTGAATTCTGTGTGCTAGCATGTAATAAGCTATATGTGTACATATGTACATGTATATGAGCACACACAGCCATACACATTTATCACAGTAGGGTATAGAAAGGGCTCAGTCAGTAAAGTTCTTGCTGCACAATTAAGAAGATGTGCTTTCCAAACCCCAGGGGCCACAATTCCCAATATTATGATACCCCACTAGGGGTAGGTATCTGAAGAAAGAAAGAAAGAGAGAGAGACAGAGAGATGGGGGGAGAGAGGGAGGGAGGGAGGGGGGGGGGGAGGGAGGGAGAGAAATCTTAGCTAAATGAAAACAGCAAAAGCCGCTGTTGGAACTATCTACTCTGAGGCAGGTCTCTTAAAGAAGCAATGTTTGGCACATCTAAGGTACCAGGCTAGGTGTGAGCACTCTTTCCTTCCTTTATTCCCTGTGAGCCTACATGCATGCACACACCTGCAATAAACTTTCATATAATATTTAGAAGAAATTGCTAAATTGGTCATTCCTCTAATGGATCCTTCAGCAAGTTCCCTCTAGTTGTCCTCCCTGCAACAGGGTGCTCTGATTGCTCAGCAAAGTTGTCATGAAGAAAACTGATTTGTGGTTAATTGATGTTTTTTCCAGTGGAGTGTGATATGCATTTTGCTAGAAATACCAGCATGCAGAGGGAACATGTAAGCAAAGGTACTTGGTAAAAATAATAATCCCATTCATTGCAACTTTACTGTGTATGAGGCACTGTTCCAGGCTTGTGGTATGCAATAACGATAAAATGTACTCATACAAATAAAATTTGTCCTTATCCATTTAACCTGGTAAAATTAGAGATATATAGATAACTCTGAATTTGCTTAAGTACAAGGATGTGACAGCAGTGCCATCTTAGGAAAGAAGTATCATTATTAAATTCAGAGTGTGAGATCCACTTTGGATGTAGAGCCCATTCAGTCCTCATCCACCCCTTAACCCGGGGCGATGGGTTCCTGAGTCCAAAAAGGGAGCCTGTGTCTCAGCAGTCAACCAAGCTCTTCCAGGCAGTTCTGCAGCAGAGTTAGGCACATGCCTAGGAAGCCTTTTCTACCCACTGGTAAGGAGAATACTGGAGTTTTTCCTGGATGTAGGTCTTCTACTATCTTGGCTTTGACCCATGAGCTGTAGTTGGCCCATCTGTATTTCTAAGTCTAAAGTGTACAGTGGAATTCATAAACATGTAGGTTTTTGACTGTTGAACAAGCCATTCATCCCATTAATAATTGTAAAGGTGATTGTAGTTTAAATATATTGAGATAAATAAAAACAAAACTGTATTTCCAACTGTGACTGCAAGGGAATTTTAAACAATATTGCAGGGCTTATATTTGTGGCTGTTGTTCTGTTTCTTTGAAACTGGATTGTTCTAGAGAAACACACAATTCTCTGGTACTGTGACCCCAACTTTATGCTTTAATGTGTTTCCAAGTAAAAAGCATTGTGTGTGTTGTTGTTGTTAGAATAGAAGGCTATAATTTGGGGTTCAGAGACCAGAACCTATGTCTTTCTCACTGTGCCTGTTACCTCTGACAACCTTGGATCTGCTTGCCTAAGCATAAGGCAGACCAGTATCCGAAACCCCAGTGGTC
The DNA here is from genome assembly GCA_907164525.1 of Lophiomys imhausi. Lineage (NCBI taxonomy): Eukaryota > Metazoa > Chordata > Mammalia > Rodentia > Muridae > Lophiomys > Lophiomys imhausi. The sequence continues at coordinate 7,555,162 of CAJQZJ010031764.1, forward strand.
AGCCCAACCCAGGAGCAGCTGTCACATATCTGCTCCATCCCACATCCGAGAGGGAGAGGGCATCATCTGCAGCATCTCAGTCAGTAACTGATGCCTGTCCGATAATTCACAAGCTAGTGACCCATCACCCCCATCTCTTCCTCACTATAGTCAGAAGCCCTGTACTATCAAGATCCCTGCTTTAGTTAGCAAAGGAGTAACACAGGGCTCTAGAGATTGCAATCCCATGGATCCTTAGCTACTGCCTCACTCCACGTCTCTGCAGGAGATCATCAGATCACAGATCTGATGAAGGATACAGATGGTTCTATAATTGTTTGTGTACTTTATGCTGCCATCGGGATGCCACTGTGATTTCAAAGCATGATGGGAAATTCCTACTGACTTTTACTACAATGATGTTAAGACAAAGAAAAAGAGGATTTCTAAGAGATTGCCTTGAATGGTAGATATGTCCCTTCTGTCAGATGGGCATTCATTCCACACTAACATACTGCAAGGCCCACAGTAGGATTTATTGTATCTTTCTAAATGGCTGGCTGCTGTTCTGCTTGGTAAATCTAGATCAAGGTTTTTATTTCACACCTTCCCCATTGAGATTCAGACTAAAGCAAAGTATTGAAACTGCATTGAGAGGACAAGAAAAAATGATTCAATCTGATTTGACAGGGACATGGAGTCCAGCTTTCTTGCAGAATTACAAGAAATTTGTGAGCAGACATCCCCATGTTTAAGTCTGTAAGAACTTACTCTGTTTGGTGGTAGGGTTTTGTTTGCTTGCCTGTTTTTATAGGTGAGAAGTAGTAACTGGCTGAGTTGAAAAGCATAATGCTCATAACTCGTATTCTGGAAAGTGGGTGGATGGAGACTGAGTCAAGAAAGAAGGAACACTAGCTATAGGAAATAGAAGTCCTCACAGGCCATGTGACTCCTGAGTGTTTTTTCTTTCTCCTCTAAGGGACTCATGCTGGCTACAGCTCCTTTCCCCAGGGAAGAACAGAGGGTTGGGCCCAAACAAGAGTTGACTTGGTCATGACATGTGTGTTCTCAATGCATTCCCCTCTGGATAGGAGGAAGTACAGCTCAACAGTGCATCCTGCCAGCTCTGAAGCAGGCCAGGGAGCTTTCTCTTGAGTTTTTGAACTTCATTTTGCAAAGTCCTCAGAATTCACCAGATGGGAGTGATCTAACAGGAAGAATATCTGGGGGGGGGGGGAATACAAAGGCTTCTGCACAACTTAAGTCTTCACCTTCTCCCTCCTCACTGCCTCAGAATCTCACCAAGAGTGGGCACTGGGATGGGCCAACAAGTTTCATAAGACTCACATCTCAGTTGGTTCTCCATCATAAAGTGAAAGAGAAGATCCATTGTTTAACCCCAGTACTCCCCACATAGCAGGGCATTAGAACCAGTGGGCCCTCAAACCTTTGAAATAAGATTAGATTCATTTTTCTAAATACCTAGAAACTATATAGGCCAGCTATTAAAAAAGGGGGTGGGGTACAATCATCCCAAAGTCACTGCACTGACTGCAATACAATAGCTGTTCTAGTGAAGCATGCTAATGTGGACACACCCTCTGCAGCCATTCTTCTTGCAGGAGGGACAGCAGTCAGTTACTTCTCTGACACAGTTGGATTGGCTAGGAAGGCCACACCACATTGCAAATTTCATCTCACGAGGGAACAGAATTCACCCACTTCTCTGCCCCACAGGAATTCTCCCAGCTGTCTCTGAGACTGGAGGCATGGGAAGGTGATATTAAAGATATCATAAAAGACTCTTAGTTGAAAAGGAGTGAAATTAATTACACCACACTTACTGTACCCTTAGAAGAAAACTGTGAGACTGTTGTAACTCTGCTTGGGCTACCAATGCATGCACATCAAATTTCATTAGCACCCAACTTGTCCTAACTAGATTTTTGAAAACATTAATAACAAGCACTATTTATATGTCTCAGTAGGATTGACAAAACATTTGTTTAATATATAAATTCAGGACTGGGAAAATGGTTCAATGGATAAAGCACTTCCCATGCAAGTCTGAGGATGTCACATAGAATCCTCAGCACTCACAGAAAAACCAGGTGGTGCGGTGGCCAGACAGAAGCAGGCTGGCAAGCTGGACTACTCAAATCTGCAAGCTACCAGGGTCAGCAAGAGACCCTGTCCCACTAAATAAACTGGAAATCAATCAAAAAAAGACACCTAACATTAACCTTTAGCCTCACATGTACACCCAGTATCAATACCTGGCATTTACATGCATCAGCACATATGTACAAATACACATGCATATGCACACATGTACAAACACAAATACATACACACACCTTGCACATACATATGCATACAAATAAAAATATAGGTTCCTATTTCTCATTAAGTAGATAGAAAAATCATTTCCTTCACTGCAATAATACAGTAATTGAAACTACAGTTTTAACTTATAAATTAGGTAGATCTTGATTCTGCGGCATTTGTAATTTGATTGGTGGGGTACCTGTGAGCTCACTGGGATAGGACCTGCCAGTTGCCTCTGAAATCAAAAGTGCAGGCAGTAAGGAGAGGCCATCTTGTGAGACTCCATGTAAGAAGCCTTGCATCCTTGTGGTCTCTCCTCTCTGTGGATAATTCTTAAATACATTAGGTTGGTTCTTGTACATTTCACATGTGAGTTTGGCAGAACTCAGACAGAAGCACACTATTTTGGAGTGAGAATGATGTGGATAAGAGAAAGAGATGAGTCTTGTCTGACTTAGAAGAACAAGGACAGTGTACAGACAGAACTTTAAATATGGAGGTTCTTGGTTTTCTCCCCAGGGACCTCATGTTGCCTTCCTGTTTTAACTTGAGGGCTTTTGGATGTGAACCATGATGAGGCAGTCAAGAAAGGAAGCATCAATTATCTGATGTTTTATGTTTTACTTCCTTGTAAGGATTTAGACGCTGTGGTCATTTGTCTGGTGTTTGTAATCTAGCAGGGTACAAAGCCCCCATTTCAAGTATCCCCAGGGTTTTTTTGTTTTGTTTTGTTTTTGCCAATATGTTGAAGGATTTTGAATGTCAGTGGCCAAGGAGAATGTTTAGCAAGTATATCCTAAAGAATCTTTTTACTGGTAGAATATACAGTATGGTCCTGGGGAGCTAGCTAAATGGGGAAGAGTGCTTGGTCTGTAAGTATGAGGACCCGAGTTCAAATCCCAAGTACACATGTGAAATAATAGGCATGGCTGCCTGTGTCTGTAACCCCCACACTGGGAAAATGGAGAGTCAAAACAGATTCCTAGAGTTCATTGGTCAGCCAGTCATGCCAGAATGGTTCAGTGAGAACTTTGGATTTAAAGTAATGTGAAGATTGATAAAAGTAAACATACATACATGACATATATATGTATATATGTCATATACATAATATATATGTGTATATATACATATACATATACATAAATAAATTTTAAAATTAAGAAAAACTTATAATATAGGTTCAAGCATCATCTTTAGAACCTTGATTCTCAACTCCTCTTCATTCCTCCCTCATCCAAGTGGCCCATGTTCACAGAGAAGACACGGCTTCAGACCCCTTGGCCTTTCCTAACATGAAGGGAAAAGTTGAACAACTGTGTAGAAAAGTAAATTAAATTATCAGAGATGCATCACGTGACATTAAAGGTAGAAGGACTGGAAAGTGGCCTTCAGAAAGGATGGTCGTTTAATTGAATGATATGGTCATGAGATTGAATTTGCTATGTCTAAGAACTATAAATGATACCCAAATGCCTAGGACACAGAGGCTGGGCTAGATGGGAACAACTTAAGGACTGAAAGAGGAATAAAAGATTTGATTCTAGAATCTATGAGAAAAAACCACTGAAGAGTTTTTAAGCAGAAGAATGATGAGAGACAATTTATATAGATTTACATTTAAATTAAATAGAGAAATGGATGAATGAATTAAAATCAAAGGATGGATAGACAGATTACGTGGATCTGAGCACTGTAAATGGCTTTTGATTTGAAAAGATTCAAGTTGGGCAAAGGTTGCAGAATTTCATCTGGTATAATGCCGGTGTCTTCTGTCATGATCCTGTATGTGAAATACAGTGATCATACTTCATATTTACTCAAGATTGCTGGTTGGTTGGAATTCAGGCCAACAGAGTCTTGTGGTCTGATTATGTCCTGTCCAGTTTACCAGAAACAGTGGTGTAAAAGATAAGCTCATCCCAGATCAGATCCTAACAAGGCAGCTATCCGACATGTTGCCCTCACTCTTGTGTAGGTTCCTGAGAATTGCTACTCTTTGTTCAGGCTGAGCTCATCCAGCTCTGAGGACATTGGGGTGTCTACGTGTTTGGCAAGTTTGCTGAAGAAGTGCTGCTCAAGTCCCCATCTTCCCTAATAACCTTGTGTCTAAATTGTCCTGCCACACAAGGGCGTGTTTAGAAATTAGCATTAGAAAGGAACCTTCCTTGCTCTCAGTTAG